>JAUOBV010447480.1:0-10304 GCA_032360425.1 Rubia occidens | reverse complement strand
AATTAGCAACTCGAGCACTCGCTATCTCCATAACATCATTCTTTCATTTTTTCAAGTTTTGTAGAAAATTCTTTCAAAACTTCAACAGTTTCTGTCCTTGCTTTCTTTGTTCGTCCAATGGGAGGCGTTACAGAACGTTGGGTTTCCATGGGATTAATGGCAGGATTTTCACCAATGTCTTTGACATTATGTTCATGAATATCTTGTTCGTCTTCACAACTCTCTTCTTCATTCTCGTTGTCTATCATCAAATACATTCTGTGATTTATTCCCCATGGTCCTATCTTTGCTGAATATTTGACCAAATTCTTTGAATTTTGGAAAAGGTTTATTTTTCAATCGGGTAACATTGTTATGAGTCTGTCATGAACCATCAAATAATATAATATGAGATTATATATTTCTTATCATTCAATCATATAATAAATAATACAATAGAATGAAATTATTTATAATATAATTTTAAATGTTACCTTATTCTATTCATCCCAAACTGATTGTGGGCATGTAACAAACTTTTGCTCGTCATTCCTTCCAAATACACATGCACTCGGGCTAATCATCTCAGCTATTGCATCATATTCATTTCATAAGATTTTAAATCTTGACTCAATATGAGGCTTCGCTTTTCTATCACTTTCAAACATTGTTTGTTTCAAGAGTGCTTCTAATTTTGTAAAAGAACCATTTTTAAATTAGCCATTGTCTATTTTCCAACCACTAAGATCTACAAGATCATTCAAGGCACTAACGAGGCCACGATACTCTACATTTGACCATCGGGAGAAATTTCTAATTGAATTACTTCCACTAGCACCTTGTTGTAGAGTATCTTGAGCAGCTGAATGACTTATATCTACATCATATATGTAAATAATAGAAATATTTTGCATTTTAATAAAATAGAGAATATCATAAAAAAATAAAGACACCACAAATTGTTGATAAGAAATAAGTATAAGAATAAATAATTAAACAAGCACGTGACAAGAAATTTTAAGCCAAAATGAGAAACATCAAAGTCATAACTTAATCAAATAAGTTAACAATGTTAAGTCTAAATACAATATTGTTTACTATGATGTAGTCTGCATCCATGTTGCGTACATTTCATCAGCTAACTCACGTCTAAAGTTATTCCACATTGTACTATTTTCAATAATCAGAATATTGTTTTCATCACTATCTTCTTGTATGTCACCGACCAAATGCTCCATAGGATCAACATCCATATATGTTCGAATGAAGTTATGTACTAGAGCACATGCCGGTATTATTCTACTCACATCTTTTCGACTATACCAAGTTATTTTTCTAAGAATACCCCATCTCATTTTTAGAAACCCAAAACATCTCTCTATAACATTTCTTGCTTGAGAATGTTTCATATTAATATACTCTTCAACTGACATAGGCTGAGCACCACTCTTCTAGACGCTTAGATGGTATCTTTGACCTCAGAATGGTGTTAAAAATCCTCACAATTCACATATCCAACATCACACAAATAGTAATTTCCTAAATATAAGAAAAAAACTCCTACTCAATATATTTTTATAAATTTATTTATTTGCCTAAAATTATCAAAACTATATATTTTTCCATTACCTTAAGGTACTTTTAATGGATTTTTCCAAGATAGTGCATCGTGCAAAACTCTACTGTCATGAGTTGAACGTTCCCATCCAGGCAACACATACGTAAATTTCAGATCTCGAGTAAAATTAGCTAACAGATTAGTGTTGAGCTCTTCTTTTATATTCTTGAATCTAACCTTGTCTTTATCCTCAACAGGAACGTTAATATGAGTTCCATCCAAAGAACCTAAACAATTCTACCATAAGAACGAAACTTATCATATATTGGTTACTTTACATTTATTTCTATTTAATAATGATAAAAAATTAAATATACCTGAAACCATCTCAACCTGTCATCCTAACAATTTTCTGCAACTGGTACTAGTTCTTAAAACAAAAGTGGGTGACATTTAAGGATAGCACTTAGAAATAAGTTGAAGTCTCTTGTTACGTTCTCTCCACCCCCTTAATATATAATTGATTTGTTCAATTTTTCATATCGTGTGATAGGGTGAAAAGAAACAAAGCAACTATCTCTTCTAGACTTGTATTTTTATTTCCTTGCAGTTTACCAATATCCATTAACACCTCACACAACTTATTAAAACATCTTCGATCCATCCTAAGGTTATCTACACATGCTACATCACTCCAATGAATCATATCCTTAAGATTCAAAACTCTAGCATAATATCTTTCTTTAGACAACTCATCAAATTTGTAGGAGATGATTTTTGGAATTTTAATGTTCATAGTAGAGTTTAATCATAATTTTCATAACCTGGTTTATCATTTTTCAATACATTGTAATGCATGTTGTTGCAATCTTGTAACGTTGAGTTAGTGTCATACGAGACATAACTATATAACATTTACAAATTAGGTAATAATGAGATACAATATCAGAGAAATCAACCAAAATCAAGGCAATTGAAATTAAATTATATCGAATTTGAGTTAAACAATCAAGAATAAATTCTCATATTAACCAATAATCCAAAGCAACACCATCCAACATCAACATAAAATTACAGTAATTTATTTACATATAAATATGTGTTATATTAAAAACCATAAATTTTTGGTGGTGATGGACGTCTGGAAGAGACGAAACAGAGTCTGCAAAACCTGAAATCGATAGACCAAAAGAGTTTGCAAGAATTGAAAGCATAGAAGATAATGGATGTTTTATAAATAAATTAAATATGTAAAATGGGTAAATGATAAGACATCATCAATGGAGGAAAGTGAAAATGTTACGCGTAATGGAAGAAATGGAAAATTTTACGTGCATTTTGTGGGATGAAAAGGTAATTACACATTAAAATCATGGAGCAATTTCATTCGACCGAGGGGTCCTCGGTAAGATATTTTTCACATTATTTGGGAAGTTTAATTTTCCGCGTGATAACAAATTCCCACATTTTCAACATTTCACGTCAACCAAAGAACTCTACCTGCTCTAATATCCTTGGATTTTGTATTTACCACATACTTTACTGCATACCAAACAACTCCTAAATGTTTTGGAGATTTTAATTATTTTGATTGATTGAATAAATTAATGTTTCATATAAAAAATCAAGTGGTTTTAATTTGGATATTCAATCATGAGAAAATGTCAAGAATGGTTCTCAATTTTAATTGAAATTCACAGTTTGATGCCTTATTTTTTAAATTGTTCTTAAAAGGTACCCACTTTTTTTTATTAATGTTCCGAACAATATTTTTAGTTAAAAGTGGAGAAAATGACAATTTAGTTGCTCACTTTTAGGCAAAATTACAGGTTTCATTTCTATTTTGCACCATGTTCCTAAAAGGTTCCCAAATTATTATGAAATATTCTTAATTGGTTCCTTTATCGGACATAACACATTTTAAATATGCTAATGGACCCATCAACAATTAACGAGATTTAAAATTTGTAATTAAACATTATTTGAGGTTAAATTAATTTCTTCAAAATTTCTCTTCTTCCATATTTTTCACCACTGTCTCCTCCTCATGTTCTGAACACCACCAATCTAACCGTACTCACTATCTCTTCTATTATCCCTTCTTTCAATGTTCCCTAGTTCCCAATGGTGACATTATCGCCCCTAGAAAGTTTGACTCAATGTTGATTCACCTAAACCAACTAATAATATATGGGAATAAATTAAGAACATTTCAATATAACGTGGGAACGTTTTGGAAACAATTTGCAAAAAAGAGGAACGAAACCTAAATTTTTACCTAAAAGTGGGTACCAAATCCGTCATTTTCTCATTAAAAGTGTGTACCATTATGGTACAAATTTGATCCGAATTGGTACCCCTTTTTGCTGATAGTTAGTCTTTTGAGACATAAATAAAAAGGTGGTTATATTAAAAGGAAAAATTTAAAAATTGGTGCCAAAATGTGAATTTCAATAATGTGGGGTACCATTTTGGATATTTTCTCTTTCAATTATTCTAGAATAAGATTGGATCAGACTCTACGTAATGAATGTTTTAAAACCTAAGATTTTAAAGACATAGCTGACTTCAAATTCCCATATGATCCATTGTCGATCTAACCAACTTCACATTCGACGTCGGCCATCATAATAAAAAATTGAGCATTTGATAAACATATTTTTTCCATGTTTTGAGTTACTATGTGCATTTTTTCGTGATTTGGTTTTGAATTATCCCGTTGTTACAAAAAAAATTGATCGTTAATTTTGAATTATGAGTTGAATCCATTTACTCGCATGTTGCAGCTGTCAGTATCCAGCGTGTACCTCTTAGTTGTACTGTGAAGGACATTTATTTTCATGTGTTGTTGATTTTCGTTTTGAATTATGTGTTGATTGTTCATTTACTTATATGTTGCATATGTTAATATTCAGTGTATACTTGTTAGTTGTACTGTTGATGAGATGATAGAAGCATATTTTTCCTAATGCATTTAGTATATCTTTTAGTAGCTTTTGTATGGTAGATTGCTTGGTCTAAGTGGGTTTACATTACAAGGGGTTTAGATGGTCATTGCTAGTTTTCTTGTCTAAATCCCTCATTTTTTACTTAATTAGATCTAATGAATAATATGTCCTTACGAGCATCTAAATTCTATTTTGTTAGCCTATTTGTAGCTTAGTGAAGGCCATTCGCGAGAATGATAGAAGATAGTTGAAGGTCATTCGCGAGAATGATAGAAGATAGTTGAAGGTCATTCGTAAGAATGGTAGTAGACTAAGGGCCACATGCTTAATCATGGTAGTACATAGGATGCGTTGGAGAAAAACAGTCAAAGTCTGGAAGGAATAAAAGACTAGCACGACTTGTGCTAAACAAGTGGCTTTGGATACTAAGTCCCAACGTTGACCGTGTGCTTCTGCATAGCACGTGCCTCCTTATGGTGAAGACCCAGACCTCCAACTTGCACGACTGCACCATTACAAGCCAAGGATGATGACTCGAAACATCGGCCCGTGAGATTCTACACAGGCCGCACTGCCCAGACCGCCAAGAACACTCTTCAGTCAGCGGTTCGTGTGACTCTGCGTGGGTGGCCTGATCATATTAGCTGAGAAAAGCCTTAATTCTATGGCCCGTGTACTTTTGCATAGGTTGTGCAGTGCAGGTAGTGTGCTATTGTACGACCTGTGTCGACATGGCTTCTTGGGTTTCCTTTTTGTTTTATCAATACCATACATTCATGTTAGAAGAGTTAGTCCCTACAATGCCCACGAAACAAGTTAAACTAGAATATTCATGTTAGGAGACTAACTCTTCTCTTCTCGTGGGCATTGTAAGTGCATGAATGTATGATAGAGAGTACCGTCCTGATTGTTAGAGTCTAACTTGTTTGGATCATTGTGTAATAATGATTATAATAGGGACGATATCCCTAACGGGGGTTTAAAAACCCTCTGTGTACCCCGATTGGGATGAGCATAATAGTTTGTAGCAACTAGGGTTGTCGTGTAGCAACCATGGTCATTTCAACGCTAGAGTCATCACGAGACACTGATTCTTTTTCTTCTACAGGCCTGGGGAAAACATTTATATTGGAGTTCCAGGGATATATTTTTCTTACTCCCATACCTAATGGTTACTACCTACGCTCAGACACTTGATCCTTTAAGAAGGGGTATGTTTGTATTGGGAGTGAGTTTAGTGGGGAAGATATTGCGGTATCCAAAGGTGTGATCGAAACGCCTTCCTTAGTGATAGAGGCAGTGGTGATAGCCAATAAGGTACCGATGAACCTTTGTGTGAAAGACATTGGGAATGACCGACTATCATCCACACTATGCAACATAAATATGAGATAGGTTTATATATCTTACATGTGATAGAATCTAGGATCCAATTCATTCACTGATCCAAAAAAACTATGTTTGTAGCACTAACTATTCACGATACACAATCAGAGTGACCCCCGATTGTGAGTTGTATCTAGTTACCTCTCAGATTCTAGCATCTCTCTGGACGACCCCTAACTTCCCACTAGCTACTTTCTAGTAGTTGGTAGTGAGCATACGGGAGCAACATATAAATCTTTACTTTCATCTTGCGCTCCACGGGTAATGGATCTCTCGAAGTTTGGTTTGTTAACAATGCGGATCAACTGTGTATGCATTTTCATTTGTTGTTAATTGTCCATTTTGAATTAGGAACTGCATCTCTTTACTTATATGTTCTAGATGTTAGTATCCAACGTGTACTTATTAGTTGTATTCATAACCTTTTATTTTCATTAGTTGTTGATTGTTTGTTTTAAATTTCAAGCTGTATTTGTTTACGCATCTTTTAGTGTCCAATGTGTACTTCTTATTTGTATTATGTATGACATTTATTTTCATTTGTTGTTAATTTTCATTTTGAATTAGGAATTCCAGTTGTTTTCTTATATATTGCAACAGTTAGTATCCAATGTGTATGGCATTTTGTACGAGTTGGATCTAAAATTGAAATGGTTATAACTTTTAATGAATTGGAAAATACCGAGCATTGAACTCCACAAGACGTTCAAGCACGAGGAGGATTCTGATGAAGATGATAATGAACTAAAGGAATTCGAAGATGATCCACCCTTGAATATTAATAACTTATTCATTTTATATGAGATTGTAAGTTAATATAGATAGGAATATTGTTGTAATTGTAAATTCCCTAATGGAAAATTTCTGTCAAGAGCACTTGTAGTATTTATCCCATTTCTTCCTTTTTGTTTAGATGTCTAGGGTTCCTCTCATGTTTGAAACTAATAAAATTTGTATACTTTTTTTATATAAAGTATGCAATGCCTTTACATGTGTTGCTTTCACGTTGGCATGATTTTTTTATGGCATCTCTTTGATTTAAATAAGGAAAACTTGCTCCTGTTTTTTAAGAGAAATACATGTTAATGTAATTACTACATAATGTAAGCTATTAATTGTAGTACGTATGAACATTTGAAAACTATAAGAAATTATGTAATCTATGTTATGGATACTCTAAGAAATACTAGTTGTTGGATAATAACATATGAATGTTTTAACAAAATAGAAACTATTTATAAGGTAAATTATGTACTACCTCCCAGAAAAGTATTTCTATTCATAAAAGGAATTCTAAGTTTTAAATTGATTGCATGATTTTATTTAAAATGGTACATATTGAAAAGTAATCAATGCACAATTAATATGGAAATTTTAAATTGTAAAATTTTAGTCTCCTCCGTTCTGTGTAATATATAATATATACTCCCTCCTTCCCAAGATTAATGGCACCGCTGATTTTTCACGGTTTCAGTAATAATGTTTGACCTTTAATATCTATATCTGTATATGATAATTCCACATAAAAAATTAATATTTAGAAAATAGATGTTCAGATAAATCTAACAAGATCTCACTTTATATTTTTATTATATATATATTAATTTTTTTTAGGGTAAAATTTTTTCAAATTTAACATGGAAAAAGCAATTCGCCATTAATCTTTGGATGGGGGAGTATTAATTGAAGACTAACATATTCATGTTTTAACAAAACAGAAACGATTCATAAATTAACTTATACACTGCCTCCATGAAAAGTTTCATAATTTATAATCACGGTTTTTAAAACAAATGCATGTTTTAATACAAAAAAATATTGTAAGGTAACAGATGCGTAGTCTATAAGAGAGAGAAAAAATCAACAGTATTTAGTTTGTTTTTCTAATGTCGGCCACATGTTTCTTACATGTACATAGCTATGGAATTCATACATTCAAAATTTTCAACAACAATTTCATTCACATTGTATTCATCGGAATAAACTCAATCGGAATTGAAGAATTCATAACTTGGAACTATAATTATGAAGAATTTGATCCAATGTAGGCTAAACTTCATTTTCTTGAAGAATTGGAATTGCTTCAATGGACAAGGTGCAGGTCGAACTCATTCATATTGCGTGATGCTGGAGACCTAGTTGCAAATTGAAGAGCTAATTGGTAAAAAAAATGGATCAATCAAAGAGAAAAGACTTCACCGTGTGTGCGATGTAGAATATTAGCCCATTGTTCAAATATCTGATCGGAAAAATTGGATCCATCAGAAATGAAAAGGTTCGTCAACTGTGTGATGTTAGGGAAGAAGAGATTGAAAGTTTGAAGAAAGGGTTTCAGCTACTAGGGGAAAACGATGTGGAAGGATCCAGATTTTTTTGTGATCCAAAATTATTTGTGGATCTGACATGCAAATTTTGATCAATTTTCATTAATTGCAAATTAGTCCATACCTTTTCCCTAAATTTATGGTCAAGCCTTAGTCAGAAGACCCCCTCTTAAAAAAAGGTAAGCCCATGCTTGGGTGAGAATTTTTTTATATCCAGATCGAATCCAATTTAAAGTCTTGGTAGTATCTAGCGAACCACTAACATGTTAGGGTCGTTACAGTTTTATGAAAGTAAATATATAATTTGTAAAAAAATAAAATTATTAATATTGTAAGTAAGTAAGTAAGGATCAAAATTAAGGAATTAATTTGTTCTATCTCAAAACAAGTAACGATGCCTCACCAATAAAATAAATATGGGATTTTTAAAGATTTGTCTATTAAAAACTAATTAAGAAAAGGGAAAAGTGTAAATATGACACCATTAAATTGAGAAATTGCATAAATGACCCTGTAAGATCTAAAAGTGCTAAACTAACTCTAAGATTTTGAGCAATGGTGCAGATATACTCATATTTCACTATTCTGGCATTGACTAAGTAATTCAAACACATTAACCTAATTTGAAAAGATATAAATACCCCAAACATTAAAACTAAAATTCTAATGATCATTATACCCCATAAGCTTCTTCTTTTTCAACATTAAACACCTTAAACCCGGCACTACCGCCGAGCACCTCCACTCTCCCGCCATCGCCTATTCACCACCACAGCCTATCCCTCTCCATCGTTTCTTAACCCTCGTCACCCAGAAAGCCTCTGCCAATAGCCCTAAACCATAGCTCCTACTCCGCCCTTAAACTCTAGCTCCCTCTTTGGCTGCCATCGCTCAACAATGCCAATAGCTCCCGTCCCAAGCCCAAAACCCCTCTGCCAATGATCCTATATCCTAGCTCCTCCCTTACTCTCCACCTCCGACAATAACCCTAAACCCTAGCTCATTTGTCCGTCTCCGCCAATAGCACTAGCCTCTGAGCCCCCCAACTCTGGTCAGTCCCCACCACTCAGCCTCTCGTAGGCAACCTCATTTCTTTCCCCCACAGTTCAACTTAATCCCCCATCATCAATTAGCTTCCCACCAAGTCTTTTTGGCGATCCGACTCCCCAAGGGTGCGAGCGTGAGGGTGGTGTGAACGGCGTGTTGAGTGGTGGTGGTAGTGGTGGGGGGGTCTAAGAGAAAGAGAAGAGGGTGGGGGACTAGGCAAAGTGGCTAGGGCAATTAGTGTCTAGTCTGATATTATTTGTTTTTAAAAAATTTAACTCAGGGTTATACTTATTATTCAATGACTCTAGTAAACAATAAATCAAGAATCAACTAATAATAGTAGTAAACCCGGTAATATATAGGACACATGCAATAATAACTATAAACATACGTTAATATTAACATGCAATTAGTTCTCTTACACAATCATAGCAATATGAGTTGCTATTTCAAGAAATAAAGTTTTTAAAGCACATAAATTATAGCAACATGAAATGTTAATTAACCAAGATGATTAGACTATATAAATCAGCAAAATCCAATTAATTTAAGAACATAAGAATCAATACAATAAAAAGGAAAATAGAACAGGAGTTTAGAATTTCACAACCAAATCAACGAAGGATTAATTGTTACATGAAACAAAAGTTTAGTTTTTCACAGTAAAAGTAGACCTAAAATACGTCAGAATTGTAAGGTAAGAATGTCTGAATGTATGTAGATCTAAGTATATTATATTTTTGAGGTAATTCTAACCCTCGATTCAAGTTCCTTCGCTGGCATCCTACCGATAAGTGTTACTTCCTCCATTCCCATTTAAACTTCTGAATTGCTTTTTCATGGTTTCAATAAGCATGTTTGACCGTTAATATTTCTAGTTATATATAATAATGTCGCATAAAAAAATTAATATTTAAAAAATAAATGTTAAGGCAAATCTAACGATGTGTCACATAATATATTTATTATTTATATATTAATTCATATTTAGGGTCAAAGTTTGTAAAATTTGACTTTTAAATAGTAATTAAGAAGTCTAAAGTGGAACGGAGGGAGTATTTC
>JAUOBV010447370.1:0-10304 GCA_032360425.1 Rubia occidens | reverse complement strand
TCTCTCGACAAATTGTATTTATGTTCACGCCAACTCTTGGACATCATGAGCAGTGCCTTCTTCCGCAAATCACCTATGTCCGGTGCTTCAATTTTCAAATGGTCTTATGTGGTTATTCAACAACATAGAGTCAATATTCTAGAGCTAATTTAAATATTAAGTTAAATAAAGATATGGGAACAACACCTCACTGACGCTAACTTGCACTTCATTTATAAAGTGTCCTTGTAGCCTTTTGAGACATCATGCCAACTGTTGTAGTGGATGTCAGCCCTTGTCCTACCAACCTTTGCAACCCAACTTGACCCTTTAGCATGTTGGGCCGACAAACACTTGCTCGAGTTGTTGAATATCAACAAGGTTAACTCTTTCCTAGCCATTCTACGCTCTAATGTTCTACAATGAGTTCGTGCTATTCTTACATCCTCGGATTCATAATCATCATACGTAACTTGGTCCGGAATAGGGGTATTTACATTTCAAGACAGTGAAATATATCACAAGTCCTTTTACTATACATTTTTATGCTACATTCACAAAAAAATAAAAATAAAATATTAGCAAACCGAGCTTGATCATCATTCTATTTTATAAAATACCAATTCCATTTTATAAAAAGTTTTATTGTGCAATGTATTATCATAAAATATGACCAACAAAATTGAAGCAATAATCCTATTAAAAAAACAACAAATATACTTAGCAATTAATAACACAATTTCCTAGCCCAGGCAAAAAAATCAAGCTTGTAACCTAGGAATTCCATTAAAAAGCAAAATTTACTCATCCTCAACCACGAAGGAATCTGATATGAATCCCCTAGCAAAGACTCTAGATTACGAAGTTTGATTGATTCTTGACCGTATTAAGGAATCTCGCAAAACTCAAATAACAGCTGTACAAATTGATCACCAACTAGCCCTTGGGATTCGCTTTCAATTTGAGTATTTTCTCGCTAACTAACCCGAAGGATTAACTTACAAACAAAGGGTTCTTTGTTCACTAGCTAGCCCGCATGATTAGTTCACAAATGGTATTGATACTTAATTCACCCGCAGGGTTAAGCAACAATGAAAAATGCTCGCAAGCAATGAATATAAACTCAAAATTTTAAAATTTTGATTGATAATAATGTGTAATTTTTTTTGGATGACCTCCTCTATTATATGGTATAATTCGGTCACTTGGAAATAGAAACAAAGCGGGATTTGGTAATTATCATTAAAAATAGAAAATAATTATGACAACTTTAAGAAGTTAAAACCATATATAACTAAAATACCTAATTTAAATCTAAATGATGACCATATTCATCCAAGTAAATCAATCCAAATATTGGATGAGTTCTTGAATGAATCTACCTTATCTAAACTTACCAAACTAATTCTAATCAAATCAAAACTGAATATTCTAAACCCTAAATTAGAATACAACCAAAACTCTTCTATGCCAACATGGCCGAGTTTAAGACATCATTACTAATAATAAACTAAAATGATTACACTGCCTCATTAAAAAAAAATCAATGGAAAAAAGTATATAGTGGTGAACTCCTAAAAATACTAAACTAAGAAATATATAATAAATTATATTTTTTATATCATTTTAGAATCGAAACCCTGATATAATACACTAATGGAATGGATAAACAAATCCCAAACAACAAAGTACTCAAAAAGATCACAAACCGTTATAGGCAAACTATATAAACCCTTCTATATCCGACATTTTGTTTTCAATAATTTAAATCATAACTCACAAACGAAGCATAGGACTAACCTTTCAAAATTTTGGGATGAAATTATCATCCATACATTGTTTCTAGAAGAACAACAAATCCCGTGAGTAATGCACAAAATGAGTATAAAAATTGAAATAGAAGAGAGAAATGGTGAAATAGATATTGAACACATACCTCAAATCAAGGTTAGATGGGATGTTAGGGTGGAGATGAAGTGGAATTGAATGGGGGTGTGTTTGAGAGGTTTCCGGAGAGGGAAAATGGGGAAAATTCATGGGGTTTTCAAAAGGGTATTAAATTCCCTTTATAAAACCCCAATTTAATTCTCTCTTTTTTGCGTTTGAAATCATGTCCGAGTTCAGAAATGATAGGGGATCCATTTTCAAACTTGTAAACCAGTCGTTCATTTGTGAACAAAGAACAGAACCACTTCCGAACTCATAAGTGGTATTTAATACCCAAAAAATGGGCATATTAGGGGGTAAGAAATTTAAACACCAAACATCCCCCCAAATCGAATTCCACAAGCACACCCCCTAGAAATTCTTCTCTCCAACCAATCACAAACACCACTAACTAGGAAAGGCCATTTCTCTCTGCCATTTATTGATCAAATGCTTGAGAGGCTTACCGGGCAAGATTTTTATTGTTTCCTAGATGGGTATTCTGGGTATTTCTAAATTGACATAGCCCCAGAAGATCAGGAGAAGACCACTTTCACATGCTCCTTTAGCACTTTTGCCTATAGGCGCATACCTTTCGGTCTATGCAATGCTCCCGGCACATTCCAAAGGTGCATGGTTAGTATATTTTTGGTGTTTGTTGAGCACTTTGTAGAGGTGTTTATGGATGATTTCACCGTTCATAGAGATTCTTTTGATAGTTGTTTAAACCATCTATCGTTAGTGCTCAAGAGGTGCATTGAAAATAATCTCGCATTAAACTCCAAAAAATGTCACTTCATGGTGGAAAAAGGCATTGTATTAGGTCATGTGGTTTCTTCCCAAGGTCTTGAGGTAGAAAAAGCTAAGGTTGACACGATCCAATCCCTACCATACCCCTCGAGTGTTAGAGATGTTAGGTCATTCCTTTTTTACTGGCATTTAATTAAGGACTTTTATAAGATTACCTCTCCTTTGTGCAAGTTGTTGCAAAAAGAGGCGGATTTTGTGGTTGGCCTAGAGTGCAAAAGAGTCTTTGACACTTTAAAGGAAATTCTTGTTTCTGCCCCCATTATCCAATCCCCTAATTGAGACCTTCCTTTTGAGATTATGTGTGATACTAGTGACTATGACATTGGTGCGGTCCTAGGTCAAATGGTAGGGAGAATCCCTCATGCTATATACTACACTTCGATAACTCTTAATGACGCACAATGCAATTACTCCACGGAAAAAGAGTTATTGGCGGTGGTATACGCTCTTGAGAAAATTTAGGTCGTATCTACTTGGTACAAAAGTCATTGTATTCACGGACCATGTGGATCTTTGCCACTAAATGAACAAGAAGGAAGCCAAGCCTAGGTTTATTATACTCCTCTTGAGTGAGTTTGACTTAGAGGTGAGGGACAAAAAGGGGAGTGAAAATGTAGTGACCGACCACCTAAGTCGATTGACTTCGATTAGCGAGACTACCTTTTGGCCAACAATCACCGGAAGAGCAAGAGGTAGTACTGGAAAGGCTTCTATCATCATACATGTTGCTTTGCGCATTGCTCATCCCCTACTGGCCATGGGAGTATTGTGTCAAGGCAAACTCACTCAGTGTTTCACCATCTTTATGAAGATTCTCTGGGCGATGACACCAGTAGGACAAGGCCATCCAGACTGGGTAGATTTGTGGGTCAACAGATGCATTGAGTTTTCAAACGTGAATAAAGGAAAGATATGTATGGGAGGTAGGGTGACCATCATTGCCTGCGACCTTGAGATACAGCCACCGGGCACGGTCGAGTCTATTTTAGGCCACCATGACTGTGTCCTAGACATACATAGTTTGTGCTACTACAAGATGTTGCATGATGGTCGCCATGGTGGAATGACTATAATATGATGTACGAGGCCCAAAATCATATCATGTTTATGAGGCTTCCCCAGCCAGACAGGTGGAAAGTATTGAGGATACACCGATTAATGGTTTTTCATACTGCCAGACCCCCGAGTACAACTCAAACTTTTAGGATGCACTACAGGCGGAGAACCACGATTTACGATGTCCACCACCTGGGTCAGTTCCACGTACCTATGAGAACCTCCATCACACTATCCACGAGGAGCAGTAGGATACACCAGATTTGAGGTAGTAGGTGGCCCACATCCAGCACCAGACTGACATGGAGCTTGCCCAGATTGCCCAATTGCAGGGTACTGTTGACCAATTTCAGCAAGGTGTCTATCAGCAATTCCAACAGATCCATCAATGCCTGGATCGGTCCATAACAGAGATGGAGATAGCCGACCACAGGTTCAATGGAATTGAGGAGAGGATTGATACTATCATATCATTGATGCATTCCCCTCACATGATAGACTTTTCAGTTGACCCAGAGGTTCACCACCCTCGCAGGCAGGCAGAACAAGCTCAAAGGCAAGCTCGATGTTTGGGAGGAGCTGAACCTTCATAGTTCTAGTTGTGAGTAATTTCCTACTTTCCTTTATTCTACACTTGTGCTTTAATCGTTTATTTGCATTGGGGACAATGCTCGATTTTAAGTGTGGGGGAGGGGGGGAATTCGTTAATTTCATTACAAGCATGTGCTTGATATAATATTGCTTGTTTTTTCCCATTGTAATTAATAAATTCTAAGGAGGTATTTTTTTTAAAATTATAAAAATAATAACCCACTAAGTTGAAAAACAGAGAGGGAAACTTAGGTTTGGGGAGCCCGAACCTATGCAAAAATGAGAGGCTTAAATTGTGTGAAAAAAGGTGAGTTGTGAGGTAAAAAATAATGGGAAGCTATGATGAAAACCTGAAAGGGCTCCTAAGCAAAATGAGAAAAATTGACAGAAATGGAAAAAAAAAATATTAAAGGCTCATTTTGCCACTTTGGGAACTTTTGGTTAGATTTAACTTATTTTTACCTTACTTTTGGATGATGATCATCTTACTTGGATGAAATATATTTTTTGAGAATTTTGTAGGGTAGAATTTTTTTAGTCACAAATATGGGGATGGGTAGTCTCTCATGTTTAGGTTTAAAAGGATTCTCAGGGGAAAGGTTACAAATATGTTACAGGGTAGAAAATCTAGGAATCATCTTAGGCCTTGATCATTTTTACTTGAGGATAAGTAAAGGACTAGGTATGGGGTGTTTGATGTGCTCAATTTATATCCTATTTTTAACACATTCAAAATCTAATTTTGTAATAGATTAGAAAATTAATTGAAAGAAATTGACATTTTATCAACTAATGGGCTAGGATGAATTCATGTGTTTTATATCCTAATTCTTTAATTTATGAAGTGTTTTAGATCTTGTTAAAGTGGTCGATTTTGGAAGAGATCAAGTGTTGAAGAAAAAATTAAGAATGTAGAAGATGGGAAGAAGAAGGCCAATTAAATTGGTGGAAGATGGAAAAGGGGCAGTAGCTTCATTGCAGGCCGCAGACCTGCCTTGCGGCCCGAAGTCCATTTTTAACGGATGAGTATGGATTCCAGTGCTTCCTCTGCAGGTCGCAGTTCTAAATGTCTATACAACAAAAATGAATATGATAATCTGCATCACGGCTTCAGTAATTGTTCAGAAATAGATAAAATATGGAAAGCTGTAGATAAGATTTTCCTAATACAGTCACATTTTTTCTTCTTTCATGGGATATATTTTATTTCTAATGGCATATGAATATCCCAAACATAGAGGCAAATAAAATTATAAAAATAATCCCCTGCCTCATAACATGTAGCATTTTGTGTGATAAAAATAAGATCATTTTGATAATCAAAGACCAAATACAGATCTCATCATTCGGAAAACTCTCTTTCTTTTGAATGATATTCTGTTGGGTAAGAGGATAAAATTATTTTGGGATCTGACCTGTACCATACCCAAACTTCTGATTAGTAAAGACCATCGACAAAGAAAGGACAAAAGAGTTGTAAAACAGACTCTACCAGGGAAATATAAGTTAACTACATATGGCTTTGTAATACAAAGTGGTTTTGCAGGTATTGGAGCTATAATTAGATATTCCAAAGGGGCTGTAATTGCAACACAAGCATAAAACATACCAAACGGTTCCATTCTTCAGGCTGAAACGTCCGCTTTAAAGTATGGTCTTCAACTAGCCTCTCAGTACCATAAAAGGCAGCTAAAGATTGAAGTAGACTCACAAAGCATCATTCTCATACTGGAAGGAAAATCTAAGGAACCATGGAGCTGCACAGAGGACATCAGAAGCATCAGAACTATACTTTTGGATATTATTTTCACCTTGAAGCACATCTACCAGGAAGCCAATAATATAGCCGACTCTTTAGCCAACCTGGAAGCTCCACTCAAGTATATAACACGTTTGATTATGCAGGTTTACCCAAGGAGATTCAAGGTAAAGCTTTAATGGATGCATCGTCTTGTCCTTTTGTTATGTTCTAATATCTACTGTACTTTCTCATTTTTCCACAATGTAATAAAACATATTGTTTACTAGTTTTCTTACTTTTTTTACTGATCTGAGGTTCTTTAGTAAGTAGGAACTATGTAATTGGAATCTACATACTTTATCTCTTCAAAGGTAAGGTATTACGTCCCCTTCTTTTTTTTATCTTTTTTATTTTTAATAAATAAACAAATAGGGATCCGCCAAAATACCCACCCACCATAACAGGTGGTGTTTAAAAAAAAAAGTGAATTGAAATAGTTGAATTGAACTGAAATACAGTTAAATAAAGAATACCAGTGTCTTAATAGTATACAAACGATTATTTATACAATAACAATACAAGAACATATAAGTTAAGATAAATTGCAGCAATAAGTATTGGTACATTATTTTGGATACGAGATAAATGGAAGATGTTAAAATGTTTTTTTTCCGTCTAAGGTGTAGATTTAGAGTATGTGTAGTGGAGGTATCTTTGTGGTTTCTTTGTGGAAGGAAACCACAAAATCCCATAGTAGGGATTACATAGTGGTCCAAAACGAAAGAAATCAAGGCCGAGTCTCTAGCAGATGAAACCGTCCCAAATCTGAAACACCCACTTGCTTGAGCCCGCGCTAATGTGCGGCCCATTTTCTGTCCCCCACCCAACTGCCACGTGTCAGCTGGTGATTGGGACACGTTGCAGCACCTACTGCTTCCTTTTTTTTTTTTTTATGAATGAGATATGTGTCTCAATCCTGTGGTTCCATGTGTCCCAATGAATTTTTTTAAAAAAACATATGGTTAATTTTTTGTGAAGGGTCTTTTTTTAATTAAAAAATATGCTTTTTTCTTTATAATTTAATTTTAATTCATAAATAATTTTAAAAGTTGAAATTAAATTTTAATTTTAAAAAAAATAATTCAAAAATTACAAATGTATTATTAAATTTCACATTTCAATTTATTTTGAGTAGGAAAATTTATTTAAATTAAATAGGAGGTAACAACAGAGTGGTTTCTTTATGATTGTTTTTGATGATGAGATGAAAGATAAAGATTACATATTTAATGGGAAAAAAATCACAAAAGTAGTTTTTTGTGGTTTCACCATTTTACATATTTTTAGAAGTCATGTGAAAATCCATGCTCACGCTACTATGTCATACAACGTTTTGTCATCAAAGCGTTTAGAAATGTAAAGTGATTCGAAATGGTTGACCCACGACAGACTCCAGATTAGAATCTGAATATGATAAATAAATAATCTCTATTTAAATATGAATTAAGGAAACGTAATATTTTGTCATAGAGGATATTTTTTGGTGGTCTATCCTTAAGTTATGGGCAAACCATTATATTTTCACTTATACACCGCATTTTTTTTAAATTACTCACTAAATTATAATTTTAAAAAAAGTTAAAATTGTAATTTTTTGTTTTATATATATTTATATTTTCACATTCAAATACACATTATTACTTTTTAAAACTTATAAAATACAATATTTGTTTTTTAAAATAAAATTTTAATGTAAACGGTGGAGTGGCCTCCATGCTTGGGACTTCCTCTTGTAAATGCTACTTTTATATAGATAAAAATTATTTTCCTTTTATAAATATGTATAGATCTTTTGTATCTCCTATAAATTGTAACCCGAATCATGGATACCCTCAAAACTTTATTTTCAACATGGTATCAGAGCTAAATTTTGAAACCTCTAAAATCCTAAACTTTTGGTGTCGATCTCTTCCTGGAGACCGCCGTCGCCATCCAACTTCTGCCACTGCAGGCCACCGTCGCAGAGCTAGCCGCGCCGCTAATCGCCCATGTTCACACTCGACGACGTCCATCACACATGTCTCTGCTATCGTTGTTGATCCACATTCCGTTGACCGGTGCTTGCTCACCCGCTAATCGCAACACTTGCCTTCCGTTGTCGATTCACCGGCTCCATCCGAGTTGCTAAAAATCTATGTGTTGCCGCTGTCAGATTCACATGTCGGGCAGCGGTGGCGGTATGCTACACATGCGATGGATTTTTGGTGAATCACTCCCTCATCTCAAAGTATCATTCCAGATACCCTATGATCTCAAAAAAATTAGCTTTGTCGTGACCTTTGCGATAACAATGAGTGCATATAAGATTCTTACGATCAGCTACAGTGAGAGCTCCTGGTGATGAACTTGAAGCAGGTGGATGACGAGCATGGAATCTTTCGAAGGTTTACGTGCCCGAGCAATAAATTTGTGATTCTCCTCCTGAATCACAGAGCATAATGCGAGTGAGTGGTGGCACAGATTATTGAACCGTGACATTGGATCGTAATGTATTGTAGCCATCATCCAAGACAAAGAGAAATTGATAGGTTATCTCATTTTCACAATTAGTGATGGCGGCTGAGGTAACATTAGTGACACACAGTTGCTTTCAAGGTTCATAGGAGCAAACCCTATGAGGTATATGCGAGTTATACTCATCATACAACTTATTGAGTTATTTGTAGTAGATGGCAACAAGTTTTCTGTTCTGGCGACAGTGGACAATATCACCGTGCACCTACATAATATTTGATTCATTGTCAAGTGAGTATCTTCCAGGAGGATCATCCCACAGTTGTTTAGTAGTATTGAAGTAGTTTGCTGACGATCGTATAGATGGATCAACCGTCTGAAAGATCCATTAATATTTAAACCAAAATTGTTTATATTTATACCAAAACCGTTGATGTATTTCAAAATCACAAATATTCATATCAAAATCGTTGATATTAATACAAAAATCGCTAATATTTATACCAAAATCATTTATGTCATACCAAAAGTGGCGATGTTTATACAAAACTCATTGATATTTATGCTAAAATAACTGATGTATTTTATTTTTAAAATGGTTATTTTTTATAGGATATTCTTACTGTTCCATTGCACACAGCCACACCTGATAACAAGATATTTTAGTAGATTCTATTACACCAACATAAACTGAGTTACTTATAACAGACTATGCACTCCAAATATTCAACTCCAATCCTTCAATGCCAGAACTTGGGATTCCAATCGATCTCAACAAACCGCGTAGTAGCAGGGGAATGGACAGAGTGTTGAAACTGCTGCAGATTGTGATGATGGAGATGGGCACGGTGGTGAGGAAAGTAGAGATGACTGCCTTGATGGTGGGCTGGAAAGACATAGATGATTTCTCAGATCGATTGGTAGGAGGGAGGAAATTGAGTTGAGGGGAAGGTTTTGTATTTTTTTTATTCATTGCACCGAGTGAAATTTTCAATATAAATGGATTAAAATAATTCTATTATGACTGCAAAACTTTTTTAAAAAACAAATGTTCACACCTAACAATAATAATTTAAGCAGGATTCCGGTGGAATCGGATCCTTTTGGCGATGATGTTTGGGGTGTTAGTGGCGGCCGACCGGAGAAGAAGTCAATATCCAAGTATTTATTTGATGGACAAACAATGTCAATCGCAATCTCCAGGGATGCTTTCTGTCACGGTTTTGCAACCTGTGTTGATGCACGTTTAGTCCTAAGATTTAGTTGATGATATTTAATAATTTTTCAATGATGTTTATACGTTTATATCATTTTGGTTGATATTCTTGCTATTGTAATTTATATTTATTCTTTTTAGTTTTATATTAGTGTGTATACTACTTTCAATTGACATTTACATGTACTACTTACGTATCGTTAGATGTGGGAACATAGCATTGGGTGTTTGGATTTAGATGAATGAAATGAGTGGATTAAATTGAATTTAGAAAGGAAAAAAAATAGAATGAGTGGATGAAATTGATGGAATCTTGCCATAAATAAAAAGTGTGTCAAATCCACAAAAATAATGTAAAAAACAAAAGTGTGTTATATCCAATGAAAGAGAAGAAGTAATTTATTGAGGATTCCGCTTTGAAGTTGGCATTTAATTTGACAAATTTAACATTTAATGATGTTTTATGATTTT
>JAUOBV010447260.1:0-10304 GCA_032360425.1 Rubia occidens | reverse complement strand
TAACTCGAGATAGCTTCCTTGTAGGAATCAATAATATCCTTAATTAGGAGTGGGTCACGCGTCCCTTTATGGGCCTCAAGTTGGACTTTAGACAATACCCTAAGCTCGAAGCTCGCGGGCCTCGAAGAGTCGAGGCCCAGGTATCATCAATCAACACAACACCAGAGCAGTGAACACGGAGGAGATCCCATGATACTTTAGGAATAAAACCGATGGCACTTTTCAGTTTTCACCACCTTGAGGTCAGAAAAAAGAAAGTTGCCTTTATGAAAAAGAGGGTGTACGTCCAACAAAACGTATATCCTCAAATTCTGGGAAAAAAAGAGCTCTGTCTTTAATTGCTTGGTGAAGGAACGAGAAATATATCCGAGTTGATCAATTCAAATGTCAAATTGATACTAATTCGGAAGTTACTGAGTAATTACAAAAGATTGGGTTGATGTCGAGTTGGCAATCATGCCGGGCCACCCACTTATGGCACCAATGGCAGATCTAGAGGGACGAGGTGTTAGAGTAAATGTTGTAATACGCATTCCAATGGAACGCTATAATCACACTTGGATGATTGTGATAAAAACTTTCTTGTATATCGACGTGAGTCGCGTTACGTACTCTTTCCTTAAAGAGTAATTCGACCCTATTACGGTCTTGGGTTACATGAATTCTCTTGTAAGATAAAATAAATTAGAAATCCTCCTGTTATAGCCTTGAATCAGGAGAATACTTTTGAATAACCGTTTGGTTGTTGCATATGTTTGGAAAATCTTGTCTTTTCCCTGGTTATGTTTGTGTTTTGTATGTTTGTATATACATTTTTCACTCTCTAGTACCATGCATGCATGCGTATATATAGAGCAAATTTCATGAAATGATGCAGGTTTTCATCATTCTACGAAAAGTCACGTAGTTAAAATTTTGAAACAATACATTTTTATCGTTATTAATTCATACTCATCCTTTCAATCAATATTGTTTTGGTTTCTATTTTTTTAGTTTTGTTTTTTAGTTTTTGCTTTTCTTCTCCGGTTTTGCTTCTTTTATCCTTTATTATTTTTGAGTTTCGGTATTTGGGATTTTTTTGTTATAATGCAGCAAAATGGTAATTTTAGAATACGTGTCTTGATTTTGTTATGAAATTAGACCCAAAAATCTCTGTCACGTTAGTTTTTTCGGCGATCTTTAATCCAGTAAAATTGACTTGGTTTCTAATCTACTCTCCAAATTGGTTTAGGAGAAATTTAAGTACAAAGTCATTTTAATACTGGTTTTTGGCAATTCCTTCTAAGATAACATAGTAGATTTTCAGATTCTAACTAGTTTGGATGATTTATACTACTTTGATTGGTTTCTATTGGTCAGGTTACCCCTAGACTGATTTATATCGGTTGTCTAACCTAGTACGAGTTATATATTTTGTATGCACAAATTAACCAATCATATTTTGTGCAGTTGACATATCTTTTGAGCAAACATGCAGCTTGTGAAAAAAAATTACCAAGTCTATTGCTTGCTATTGTGACTGTTTTGATTTGGGACGATGGCTAGAAGCGGTATTCCGTTAGGTATATTTAAATCGGGTTTGTTGAACGATTTCACAGTAAAGGAAGATCATGTTATCGTACGATTCACTTGTGTTTTTTTAGAACTTTATGTTCACTACTTTTATGTAAATAAGACCATCCCGTATCAAACTATGTAAGGATGTAAAGGCATTAGGATTGCATTGATTATTTAGTTGGCATTTGTGAACTAATTTGTAAAAGAAAAACTTTCCATGTTGGAACATACGGAAAGCTAAAACCTAAAAGGATTTAACCGATTATAAAATATTGCGAGGATATTGATTTATGGAAGATTTGAGATTTCACAATATTGATTTAGGCGTGTAATTGAAGCATATTGGATTTATGAACAATTTCCGTGATTAAGGGATTGAGTTTATGGAATATTATGGGATAGGCTGAGATAAAGAAATCCTTTTATTCAAGGGTTTGAGATATGATTCAGAAGTAAATATGGAATAGGAATATTGTGGAGACAAAGGTGGAGAATTCTGGTCTTCTTATGGACTATAAATAAAGAACATCATGGTTGTGTTACTCACGATTTGCATAGCGAAAATATGCATCCAGATTTTTTTTATCTTTCCAAGAGTAATGCGAGAGCCAGATATCATATGTTCCAACATACAGTAACCTGTTGATCAAGTTCAGAATCATATGCCTTCATTCCTTGGGAGAAGAAGATCCAACGTCGATGAGTTTCAAGGTCAAATGGAGTCTAGTCAAGGCGGATCAGTAGCAAGGGGAGCTTGCAGAATTCACATGTTATAATTAGATAATATTATGGTGTACTTTGCACTGTATCTTTCTGATTATTGGATTCATTCTAAATTGGTTCAGGCCCCGTAAATGTAGGTGATTTTCATCGATTTACATAACCAAATCTCGTGTGTTTATGCTTTATTTTATTGCATTCTTGGTTAGATAAGTTATGTTGGAACACGGTAGTAATTATTGAATTAATTATGTAAAATTAATTTTCAATTGGTATCAAAGCAAGGTCATTTATTCTTACCTTGGTTGTGTCAAGGGAAAGTGTGATATGATTTTACCAATGGCAACCAGAGGATCTTCTGTGTCTAGGCCACCACTCCTGGACAAACTACAACTATTGGAAGACAGGCATGAGAGTTTTTATAAACCCACTAGATGAGCTGGTTTGACATTAGGTTGAAACAAAATGGAATCAACATTTGAGGAAGCAGAATCTAGTTCAGAAGAAGGAGAATCGAGTTTGAGGAAACTTAAACTTAAAGCTAAGTCATCATGAACTTCTGATGAACTAATGGGATCAATACAAATCTATGAGATAATGATGGAATAGCTCACAAAGAAAGCTCAAAAGGAGTTGGCTTTCAAAACTTCGTCGCCAAGGATCATTTATAAGTTAATAGTGTTGATGGTATTGAAGAACTTGCACTTATCACTAAGAATTTCTCAAGAATGCTGAAGAAAGTGATGGATAAAAAATCATAGGAGAGATTCAGCGGTAATAAACCTTGGGCACAATAACTTGGTAATAATTGTGGAACACAAATGGAACAGACCAATCAGTAGTTCTCAAGAAATCAAATGGTGAAACAAGCAACCAGGAAGAATTCAATGTAAATAATGTGAGCGATATGGACACATCTAGGCTGAATGTGCTAATACACGAAAGAAGCAAGGAAATCATATGTAACTTCATGGAGTAAAGATGAAGAAGAGGAGAAAGATGAAGAGGAACTTACAAGCAATTATGTAGCATTTGGAGTGAAAATTCATGATGGATCAGATACTGGTGATGCATGTTCCAACATGTCAAAGAAAGACAAGGTTGTGTGTTCCAACACAGAAAAGTCAGGTTCTGAAGACTCCTCTAGTGATGACGAAGGCCAAGCTGTGAGTGATGAAGAAATCTAAACTACATATGAAAACATGTATGAGATGTGACAGAAAGTTGTTGACATAAAGAAAGCATTGAAAACAAAGAAAAATCAACTGGTTGAGAAGAAGAATGAGTTGCTAGATCTGAATATATAACTCATAAGAGAAATTGAAGAATTGAAATTATATCTAAGATCAACAAGTAAGAGAGCTGAGATGGGTGAGGGAGGAATTACCAAGTTGAACACTGGTATGGCGAAACTGGATGATATACTGATTATGGGGAAGAACTTTTGAAATCGATAAGGAATTGGCTATGACATCTAGAGAAAAGTTATCAAGACAAAACAACATAAACCTCTTATATGTTGCCATTTCATGTATCAAGGTCATACTGAGAATCAATGATTTAAATTACTCAGAGATATCATGAATGGACCACAACTGTCTGCATGTTCCAACATAGACGAGTTCAACGATCTAGGACAGTCAGAAAGGTATGGGTTCTTACATGCACGAATACTTGTCTTGTTGCTCATACTTCTCTTATTGCACACTCTAAAGACACGTGGTACTTTGATAGTGGGTGCTCTTGACATATAACTGTAACTCATGAATTTCAGGGGGAAAATTAAATCATATGATGATGGATTTGTTACTTTTGGCTATGGTAAGAATAGTCGAGTAGTTGGAAAGGGTGAATTGCAGATTAAGGGGTTCCTTGTATTTACAAGTGTTCTTCTTGTTAAAGATTCGAAGAAAAACTTGTTGAGTATTAGCTAATTGTGTGATGACAATATGACTGTAGAGTTTCACAAAGACAACTCCATAGTAAAACATGGTGGATACAGTATTCTTAGGTGTTCGATCGTCAGACAACTGCTACCTACTAGAACAATAAGTTAAATGTCTGAGTTCGAAACAAGATGAAGGAACCTTGTGGCACAGGAAACATGGTCATATCAACTACAAAATCCTAGTGAAAATTGCCAACTTGAAGACAGTACGAGGAATGCCTACACTCATTAGAAAAAAGAAAATTGTGTGCGGACCATGCCAACAACGTATTCATATTTGATCACCCCACTCATCAATTCAGTATATCACTACCTCATGGAATCTTGAATTACTTCATATGGATTTAATGTGTCTAGTCAATACACCTAGTGTGAGTGGCAAGAAGTATATTTTCGTGTGTGTTGACAATTTTTCTAGATACACTTGGGTGGAATTTCTCAAAGAAAAGTCAGATATTGTGGATGTCTTCGGAATCTTGGTGATCAAATTATAGATGGGGAAAGGAATTCTGGTTGGAAAGATTGTCAGAATTCGTAATGATTATGGCAGGGAATTTGAAAATACCCAGTTTAGTGATTTCTGTATTGAACTTGGCATTTAGTTCATATTCTCTGCACCAATCACTCCTCAGGAGAATGACATTGTGGAAAGGAAGAACAAGACTCTATAGGAAATGACTCGAGTTATGCTAGATGAGAAAGAAATTCACAAGAAATGGTGGGCAGAAGCTATCAATATACATCTTGATATACTATAAATCAAGTTTATCTTTGTCAGTTCACAAGGAAAACATCATATGAAATCTGGAAGGGAAAGAAGTAAAATGTTTCATATTTTCATGTCTGCGGAAGCAAATGCTATTTTCTCAGAGATAGAGATCAACTGGAAATGTTTGACAGCCGCGGTGATGGTGAAACTTTTCTTGGATATTATGTTAACAACCAGGCCTATTGAGTGTACAATCTTCGTACAAATGCTCTTATGGAACCCATAAATGTCATTGTAGATGATTCAGATGATCAATATGAATCAAGTGAAAGAGAAGATGAACTAGTCTTAGAGTATGTTCTAACACATAACAATCTGCCTGACCAACCAGAATCTGTTGGAACATTTGAGCCGTCAGAAAGTCTTTCTGAACTTGAAATAGTCGAGTATGTTGGAACATCCACTCCTACTGCAACATCGCATGCTCTAATACAGATGCAGCCTGAACCTAGTATCAAGAAACTCGTCAAATCCCTCAGCTAAACCACAGAGAACTTGCAGGATTACAATGTTTCATCTCTTTCATTGAACTTAAAAATTACAGGAAGCTCTACTTGATAAATACTAGATTGCGGTAATGCAAGAAGAACTTGGGCAATTTGAACGCAATGATGTATGATATCTCACTCCTCGTCCTAAAGGTGTAAATTTCATTGGCACCAAATGGATCATCAAGAACAAATCTGATGCTAATGGCCATGTCACTCAAAATGAAGCAAGACTGGTTGCTCGGGGGTATACTCAGGTTGAAGGTGTTGATTCTGATGAGACATTTGCACCAGTTGCTAGGTTAGAATCGGTTCAAATTTTAATTGCTATTACTTGCACTGTGAATTTTACCCTATACCAGATGGATGTCAAAAGTGCTTTTCTAAATTGCGTGGTTAATGAAGAAGTGTACGTGGAATACCTAAAGGATTTGAGAATCCTCACTATCCACATCTTGTGTATCGACTCAAGAAAACATTGTATGGGCTTAAACAAGTACTAAGGGCGTGGTACGAGCGACTCACTAAATTTCTTATTCAGAAAGGTTATCCTCGATGGGGAATAGATTGAACCTTTCTTGTGCTTAACAAATAATCAAAAATATTGATTGCTCAAATCTATGTTGATGGTATTATGTTTGGCTCTACTTCACCATATATGGTCCAGGATTTTGTAACCTTGGTGCTGGTTGTGTTTGAGATGAGTATGGTTGAAGAACTCGCATATTTTCTAGGACTTCAGGTGAAGCAAGAAAGTAACGGGTTATTCATAAATCAGAGTAAGTATACCTTGAATTTTTTGAAGAGATTTGGACCAGTAATTCTCGAGTTGTACAAACTCGAATGGGGGCTACAGATAAATTAGTTAAGAATAAGAAGTTGATCACAGATTGTACATAAGTATGATTGAGAGTCTTTTGTATCTTACAACTAGTCGGCCAAATATATGTTTCAGCGGAGGTGTATGTGCAAGGTTTTAGGCTGATCCTAAGGAATCTCACTTAACTGCAGTCAAAAGGATAATAAGTTATGTTAGTGGGACTTATGAACATGGAATCCAGTATTCAAAGAATCAAGACTCTCATATGAATATGGAATCTGGTATTCAAAGAATCAAGACTCTCATCTGGTTGATTATAGTGAATCTGATTGGGTTGGCAATGCTGATGATCGTAAAAGCACCACTGATGGATGTATCTTTGTTGGTATGAATTTGGAATCTTGGTATAGTAAGAAACAAAATTCCATCTCTTTGTCAACTGCTAAAGCTGAGTATCTTGCTGTTGGAAGTTGTTGTGCACAATTATTATGGATGAAACAGACGTTCAATGATTATGGAATTTAAGAAGAGCCTCTAAAGGTGTTATGTGACAGCAAGAGTGCAATTGATATATTAAAAAATCCAGTTCAACATTCTTGAACAAAGCACAATGATATAAGACACCATTTTATTTGAAATTTGGTTGAAAGAAAGGAAGTCGTGGTTGCCTATATTCCAACATCTGAGCAGTACGTGGATATTTTTACAAAACCCTTAGACACTGCAAATTTTGAACTTCTCAGACAACACTTAGGTGTATGTAAGATCTGAGGTATGTTTGTTAGCCTTTATTCAGTTTTGAGTATTTATACTTTTGTATATAAATTCAGAAAAATACAAAAAAAAATTGAAAGAAGAAAATTGAGAAAAAAATATAGAAATGAGGTGCTATGTTGGAAGTGCAAAGAGTTGTGACATGAAGTGATAAGTGGTTGAAAAGGGGTAATGATGACTCTCTTGGAAAGGAAAATAGTGAGGATGTGATTAATGAGGTGAAAAGAGAAGAATTTACCTTATGTTCAAAAGTTTTTCATCTTTCCACCTTCCTGCTTTTTTGGCTACCATATTCCTTGCATTTTGCCATTTTTTGAATTTTTGGAAGCCATTTTGGAGAGATTATAGCTGAATAGTTTGGGATTCATGCTCGCTACATTGAGAATTTGAGTTGTGTTGAAACACGAATTCTGCACCACCAAAATCTTTCTTGCTAAAGTCTCTCAAGCTCGTAAAAGCTTCAATGGCCGAAAGAAGAAGTCAAGAGAGTTCTGACAATGCAATGGTCCTCTTCACTGGTAAAGGAAAGAAACCTCACTCTCCTATCAAGACTGTGTCCTCTCACCAAAAGGTAATCGATCCCGATGCTCCTCCTATTTGCATTCACAGTATGAAGTTTGATTTCTTGGATGAATACTTTGAGTGGATAAAAGTTAATAAGATAACCATACATTTATCTCGGTTAAGGGACTTGAAAGAAAAGGTTTTGGATGTATATATTCAGGAACTAATGACCAGAGATATAAGAGACAATGTTGAAAAAAAGAGTATAATCCTAGGCTGTTGAGAGGGGCTTATGTCATGCATAATGGTAAGGATATGTTCACTTTGTATTCCTATGCACTTGGTCCTAGCAGAGTCAGTATTGAGGAGCTGGAGGTTATAGATGACCAAATTCTTGCTGAGATTTCTGGTGGTTATGAAACTGAGTGACCAGCTACTGGTTATTCCCAAGCATCCTATTTATCCTCCATATTTTTTGGGTCTCTATCAAATAGCAGTCAACTACTGAATGCCCTCAACAAGTACCACTTCTCTCACCAAGAACATGGCTAAACTGTTGTACTATGTTGGAACACAGATGATAAGAAGGCCAAGATTGCTACAATGGATGCTAAATTTGGAACTTTAACCATTCAGATTGCTGCCTTAGAAGCTAAGAAAGCTAGAATTGAGGGGGAGAAGTCGTGAGGATTGCATTTATTATTTAGTTGTCATTTGTGAACTAATTTGGAAACGAAAAACTTTTTGTGTTGGAACATGCGGAAAGTTGAATCCTAAAAGGATTTAGCCGATTATAGAATATTGTGAGGATATTGATTTATAGAAGATTGTAGATTTCGCAATATTGATTTAGGTGTAATTGAAGCATGTTGAATTTATGAAAAATCCCTATGATTAGGGGATTTGGTTTATGTAATATTAAGGGATATGTTGAGATAAGAAAAATCTTTTTATTCAATGGATTGAGATATGCTTCAGAAGAAGATATGGAATCAGAATATTGTGCAGACAAAGGTGGATATTTCTGATCTGCTCATGGACTATAAATAGAGGACATCACAATTGTGTTACTCACAAATTTCACAGTGAAAATCTGCACCCAGATTTTCTATTTTTCCGAGAGTACTGCGAGCCAGATATGATATGTTCCGACATACAACAACTTGTTGATAAAGTTCAGAATCATATGCCTTAATTTGAGAAGGAGGTTATCCAACGTCGGCGAGTTTCGAGGTCAGAGGGATTCTAATTAAGGCGGATCGGTAACAATGAGAGCTTACAGAATTCACATGTATAATTAAATAAGATAAGTATAATTGTATGGTGTACTTTGTACGGTATTTTTTTATTAGTGGATTCATTCTGAATGAGGCCAGACCCCGCAGATGTAGGTGATTTTCGTTGAATTGCGTAACCAAGTCTCGTGTGTTTATGCTTTATTTTATTGCATACTTGGTTAGATAGTTTATGTTAGAACAAGGTAGTAATTATTGAATTAATTAGATAAGACCAAATTTCAAAGGACTTCATACAATTTATATTAATATAAATGGTTGAATTTTTGAATATCCCCATCACTAACCGTTTCGATTAAAAATATATTTATACCTAAACACTATACTCTTTACAAATAACAAAGGAAGTAATAGATGGCTTCGTGCATGCAAAAAAAAAAGAATGCCATGTGTATAAATAGACATTTTCGGTACGAGTATACAACTATACATTGGGACAATCCGAATATAAAGTGTGTTTGGCATGATTTATAAGTATTTTATTTATAATCTAAGCAATTTATTGTGTTTGGTAAATTTCTAAAAAAGTTCTTATTTTAGAAGAATAAGTTATTTTTGGGAAAAAGTAGAAACTGGTCTTCTATTACATTTAAATAAGTCAAAATAAGTTAGTTTTGCTGATACGTATAGCTATACCAAACACACCCATAGTATCTACAATCCAATCTGTATCTTCAGTCATTTATCAACTATTACATGAACTATAAAAATCAGAATAAACATTACCTTATGTTTTGGACGAAAGTGTAGAATGACCTTCTAAAATATGAAAGTGTAAAAATAACCCTGAACTTCGTTGACCAAAATTTCAATAGACCTATTGGCGGAAACTGGTAAAAAACCATAATACTCAGAGTTAATTTTTTTAAAATGTGAAAAGGCAACTTTATCCTTTAATCTCCATTTCCATCTCCATTTCTCTCAGCCGTAGGATTCCCATCTCCATTTTTTTTTCATCCGCAACTCATCTTCATTTCCTCTCCTCTGCAAATTTAGCGGTGGTAACAGGACAATATGGTGGTGGCGTGGGAGAGGAGGAGGAAGGGTTGGATACGCATTGAGGTTCGTATGGGGGTTGCATCGAGGAGAATGTGGTTGGATTCGCACTGGGGTTGCGTCTGCGAGGACTAGGGTTTATGGTAGCCCCCGGCAGAGCATGGAGGGGGAGAGGTGAAGCACAGCGGAAGAGTTTCTAGAGGCAGCGGGGGCTAGAGTTGAGGGTGGGCTGCAATAGAGCATGGTGGGAAAGAGGTAGAGCACGGAGGGGGAGGGTTTCTAGTGGCAGATGCTATGGTTGAGGGGGGAGACTAGGGTTGTGAGTGTGCGGGAGATAGGGATGCCAGTGGGGCGTGTTGGGTACGGGTTATGGTACCTCCATACCCATACCCACCTAAATTTTTTGTACCCATCCTCGCCCCCATTACCCATG
>JAUOBV010447259.1:0-17599 GCA_032360425.1 Rubia occidens | reverse complement strand
AAAAGATGAAAATTAGTCAAACTATTGCACATTTCTTAATACCATGTTTCTTTTCAAAGTAAAAACAATAAAAGCATGAGATGGAAGCATAACCTCTTGCTTGGGTGATGGCATAGTTTTCACGGAGTCCCCAGATGCATTTTCTTCAATTTGATCCTTGACTTCCTCCATGCCTGACATACTTTCCTTAAAACTGACCTAGGAGAAACAGAATATTAATTACCAAATACTCTGTATGAGTGCAGCATTCAGGAGACAGGCAAAATTGCAAATTTAAACTCAGATACATTACTGTATTTGTTCCAGGATTCCATCAAACAATTTGCTTCAAAACTGTTCGTATTTCCTAATTCCTAGATCGAAATCTCCATCTATTTCTTCATATAATCGCTCGTCTAATTTTAAAAAACTACTCCAAGCATAAGTACCAATAAGTAAACAATCTCATTCGCAGTAAAAGAAGAGAAATATCTCCAACAATTTCCAGACATGAAACTCAAAATCCTCAACTAACAGGCTATGACTACGAACACTGTATCGAAATCCGTTCACACACAAGCAATAAAAATTATACCAGTACAAACAAGCAAATCATCAACATTACAAACCGACAGAACAGGGAGATCTCTCTTCTCTCTCAAAACACATACAATCTCAGCAAATACACAATTCAGCTGAGCTCAAATTCCGTAGCGATCTATTAAAACCATAATTCACATCGTCACACATAGCTGAGCATAAAAAAACATCGGCGAAGCAACAGAGGACGACATAGATCAAGATCATCGAATAACAGAAATCAAATACTACCTAAAATTCATGAAAAAACGAACGGAAAACACGAAGCAGAAACTAATAACGCACCGAATTCGAGAGGAGGTGATGAACTTCACGCCAGTCGCGGTGACGACGTCGATCGAGCGTGGGATTTTCCTTCGTGATTCGTCGGAGATAGAGAGATTTAAATTGGGGATTTTTTTGGCGTGAGGTGAGGAGTGATCGTGTTTTGGAGGAAGAGAAGAAGGGGAAGAAATAGTATTCAACCAAAACGGTGCGTTTGGAAGTGAGCGACGTGGACGCAGGAGGAATAAGCACTGTTCGTTACTGTTCATACCAACATCGGCGCTTTTAAGATAGTAACTAGGTTTGACCAAAAAAATTGGGGATTCTTGTGTTGATTTACGTCAATATGAACAGAAAACGAGTGGGTTAGATCTCATTACACCGTTGTAAGAATACTAACCATGCAAACTTGAAGTGTCAAGAGTCGCATCAGGTTTGATATTCCAAAAAAAGCAAAGCATCGCACTTCTTTGGTTTCACAGAGAGTCCTTTTTTGTCGCATTCAGACAGCTGATCCCACCATGAGATAGCGCTAATATTTCCTTTGGCTGCCGGGAAAACAGTTTCTCCACCCTCCTCAACATCGGAACTGCACAATTGTGACAAGTATGTGATCCAGGCAAATAGAAGTGGAAAAAGAAGGCATTCCAAATCATATCACGAGAATGATTGCTTACAAGTACATAAGAACAGTAGCTACACGTTGCCCATCATTCTTGGCATTGAATTCATCAAATAATCGTAGTGAGTATCATACTTCTGACCCACCTCGTACTGAAGAATTTGAAGTCCCTCCCCATTCTCTGTAGATGGCAAATTTGACTTTGTAAAAAAAAATACATCGGTCCACAAACCATGGGGTGGAAAGAAGTAAGCACAATTAATCATCCAAGGTATTTCAGGCCACAGAAACATTCACCCTGTATGCAAACAACTAATATAGTAATTGATTGAAAGATTAAATACGAAGTAGCTACCAAATAGCGAACTACTTCACGAAGATGTTCACTTTGCTAATTTGATGACTTCACGATTGTAATCACCAACGTGTAAGCATAAAATGGCATCATTGAGAAAAATTAGTGTGGCAATTACATGCATACCTACTGGAATGAAAGTGAAATCTGCAATTATTTTCTAGATGTCCCTGATTGTTTTATCCTGTCCTCTTTGAAGGAACGTTCCAGAGCTTGTGCGAACTCTGCACAGTTGAGAAAATCACAAAAAGAGTCTACATATAAAATGACGAAAAGAATTCAGAATATTAACCTGCTATCTTTACTTATGCCAGTACCACTATCAACCACAATCGACTTCACCATTTTAGGTTTTGCAAGTACTCACATTCTTCATCAGATTACATGTGTAAACAACAGAGATAGAAGTTCAGTAACAACAATGTACATATCAATTTACATAAAGATAGAAGTTCAAGTAAGGAATAAATACCTTTTTATTGGTATTGTAGCAGTGGACATATATGCAATCGGCAAAGTGATTCGTTACCTCATTATAATCCGTCACAGGCCTGAAAGTCAAAGCGTAGTAATCCTTGGTATTCAAGAAATCAGTAAAATCTTACGCTTAAAGAAGATATTTGCAGCAGTAAATTAACCAAATTATACGAGTTAGTCTTGTTTCATAGTTTCCACATTTTTCTTCTATCATTTTCTTAGGAAGTCTGGAACATAACACCAAAAATACCCAGTTGAATTCCTTGAGTGAGGTATCTTGCCTTTGAACTACTTATTATGGTTACAAGACACCTTTTTCCTCCCTCATATTTCAAATCAAAGTAATATGATTAAATTTCTTACCAGGACTTGAAATATTAAACTTACAAATAATACTACTTACTTGGCATGGATTATAATCTTCATAAATTGATAGGGACTATAAAATTTAGCATAGTTTTGCTCTATTTGTAAGGTTTATGGTTTTTCTTCCCCCCATTCTTCCCTGTTTCTTTCTCTAGCAAGTTTATATCCTTTAAAAGTTGGATAGCAGAGGTCTGTAGAGAAGGACCACCAGCAGAATTTATTGTTGCTAGCATATTTCTCCTTTAACCAGCCTAACTTTCTCCTAAGTATATAAGGTCAGATCGTCACACCTAAATGTGCCTCTTCAGATCACACAACCGCCTCCAAAAAATTTAGTCAGCTAGGAGAATAATAAATCAAAGCGTCAATTAGTATTATTAACAAAACATATTCACAAACATGCATCATGTGCAACAATCTGCATCTCATCATGGAAAGAAGGAAAAGCTGAAGTTAATTGTTAAAAGGCTAAACTGAAGTAGCAGGTGGTTACTCTATAAAGCAAGTTTATCAGAAAAATACCTGATGGAGTAAGCCATCATTTGTTTTTTACCCTGAAAGCCTTTCAAGTGGCCATGAACAACAACATACATGCCATCCCTGATTATGAAAATAGAATTAAAGCAGACCTAACCTAAGAGCTAGTGCACAATCACCGCAAAGAAGTCATTTGAGTGGACAAGAACAAAAACTTACCACACTTGTTCCATTTCCTTTGTGTCTACAGCTTCATTTACCCTACAAAGCAGGATAGGGATAGGTACCAAAGCAATGGAAACTATACAGTATACAAGGAAACTAATAGAATCTGAAAATTGAAGATACTTAAGAGTGGATCACCATCTATGACAATCAACACGGCCAGTTCCATCATCGATAACGAACTGTACATCAGTCACCCTTTCAGCTTTGTTGCACAACATTCCCACCAATTTCACCTGAAAACAACTAAATCCAGAATTAGCTTCTGCATACGAGATCTAAAAAAGAATTCACACATTACTGTTTGCAAAACTCAATCCCACATTGTTAATATCAACTCCATCCACGAGGAGATTCATTTTGTCATCACTCATATGAAATGCCTCAGTAATTTGCTTCACCGTGAGTGGAATCAAAGTCTGTGTATCGCGATTCTGCAAAAACACAGAATCAGAAACAAGAATCATGTCTTTTCCATAGCAATAAATTTCTAATGATTTAGTTTTTGAGTAATTTTCTGAAATCCAGGGGTTGGTATAACCTAGTGCCCTAATTCTGCATATTCGATAACATTTATCCTCCAATAAGTAAACAGCAGATGCAATCAATCGTTTAGATAATCAACAAAATCGTAGGAAAATATGACAGTACAAAATCGAATAAAACCTGACAAACGAATAGCGTAAACCATGAACGTAGCAGAAATCGATAGTTCGGTGTTTCTTTTAAGACGAAGAAGGTCCTATAAACTTAAAACGAACCTTTGCAGGAGAAAAAGAGGTGTCGGTGGCGGTTTCAGTGGCCTGAGAGGGCATGAAACCGCCGCCGGCAAAGGCGGCGTTTCCGTCAAATTGTGCGTGACCTCCGTACATAGCGCTGACTCCTCTAGTATTCGAGTAAGAAACTAGGAGTACGGAAGGGTTAGGCAGAAGGGTTAAAGTTCAAGCAAAAGGCAGATTTCCCGCCATTTTCGATTGTGCAGAACAGAGTGCAAAGCTTTCAAAACACGGAAGTAGGGCTATTTGGTGGGTATCCGGTTTTCCTTCTACTGCCACTGGAAATGTCTATGGCTTTGTTTCGACAGAGAGATCTTCTACGGAGTTCTTTTTTCCCCCAAAAAAAATACAGTATACTCTACTTTTAAAATAAATTATTTTTTAACATTTAACAAAATACTAAAAAGTAGTTTGCTTATAAAGTTTATCTCTTGACGATCTTTCCAAAGTAATGGAAAGACTAAAATTTAAAGTGCAAATTAAAATAAATAAAGAAAAAATTGGATAGCATGATTGACTTATAAACTTTATAACTAAGATACATTGTATAATGAATTTTTAATATTACATCTAAAACATTTTACCTTTTATTGTTTAAATTATACTCCCTCTGGTTTTCTAACATTGGCCTCCTTAAACCACTAGTTTTTCCGTGCAATGTTTGACCATCGATAACTTTTGTTATATATAATAATAGACATCATGTGAGATATCTTTGGATTCTCCGTAACGTGTAGTTTCCGAAAAGTAAAATTTTATCATTTTTTATTACACATAACTAAAGTTATCGGTGATCAAACATGACATGGGAAAATGTGAAGAAAAAGGGAGTCAATGTTAAGAAACCAGAGGGAGTATCATTTGGATTATTAATTTATTATAACTCGTAGTTGAATATTCTTTTGGTGAACTTTGCTGTCTATGTGTCATATATTGGAGGCTTGCATTTATAGTGGTTATAGTTCTTTCTTCCATGACTGGGGCAGGTACTGTAAATTCGTCGCCCAAAGTTCGTCTTAATTTAAAACTTAGCACGCACGCACGAAATAAAGTATGTTACGTTTAAGTTTGTTATGTTTCATACATTAGTTATCTAAACAATGGATTAGGATTATAAGAAAGACTCATATAAAATCGTCTCACTAAATTATTTTTATATCCAATTTCAGAAGATACTGATTCTCAGTAATAGAGAAATCTTGCTACAACCTCCTTTGGCGGCTCTACAGAATAGCCACTGGCTCAATTTCCTTCATCCTTTAGAAAACTGCGAGCTTAGGTGAAAGTCACGAAGTCGAAAGTACCCAAACTTGCTCTGCAAGTCACACAATAACTCTAGGGAACAAACTTCAAAATATATCTTTAGGAATGCACCGCAGTTAAGAACTGATTACATATAACAAAATGACCGAAGGCCTGGATTCTGTAATTTAATTTAGGTATGGAGTGTTCTGGTTGGTAGAGATGATGTGCGTTTTTCGAGCTTAGCAGTAGCAGCCACGACGATTCAGTATTTGGAGGATGAGAATGGTTTGGTACTGCTTTGACTAATATTATTTCTTATTGGAAGATTTATTTTGCTATATCAAATGTTCAATCTTAGCGTAGCTCTCATATCGCCACAGTAGATCTAGATTTGTAAATTTCAATTTTAAAGCGCTTCTATGTAATGGGTTCAATCCCAAACCTATTTTAATAGGAACGACTCAGTTGTTCAAGGTTTCGGCTTATCCAATCATTAATATGAAGGGTTGGACACTAGAAAATAACCCCTGTCTTTCAAACGATTTTAAACTAAGAGGGAGAGGGAGAGAGACAAGGGATTACATTTAATTTTAAAAATTACAAAACATACCCCATGTCATCTTTTTTACATTTGAATAATTGCATTTAAACCCTCCGTCTCACCATAAGATTGGGGAAATCGTCTCATTCAAATCTTTGTACATGGTAATTATTTCAAGGAAATAAAAAGCCAATGAGTTCCGTTATACGTTACCTTCATATCTATTGTGAGAAAATGACAGTTTTAGACTTTTAGTACCCACTTTTAAGTGAAATTACAGATTGTGTCCATATTTTTGCATATTGTTCCTAAAATATTCCCATATTATTAAAAAAAGTTCACTCAGTTAATTTCCATGTATTATTAGTCAATTTTAGATTGAACATTGAGTCAACATTTCTAGTGGTGAGAGTGTCACCACTTGGAAGTATGAAGCCTGGGAAACAAGAACGACAGAAGAGATAATGACTATGATTGGTTTGATGGTGCTGGGAACATGGAGGATGAGGCTATGGAGAAGAAACTGGAAGAAGAAACTTTAATTAAACCTCATAAGTTTTAAAATTATAATTGTAAAGTTTCGGTAACTGTCAACTGGTCTGTTAACTTCATTATTATAATGTGTTATGTTTGGTAAACAAATCAACTAAAAATAGTTCATAATAATCTGGGAACGCTTTTAGAATATGGTGCAAAAAGAAAAAAGAAACTTGTTATTTTACTTAAAAGTCATCCAAACTATCATTTTCTCTGTGTATTGTGGTGTTGGTGATTTCAATGCTAGAAATAGAATGCATGTGTAAAGTCCGGAATTATTTGAGTTGGCAATTTGTGGAAATTATGCAAATATGAAATGTTGAGTTGTAACATCAATTATGGAATTGTTTGTGAGAAAAGGTAATCCGAGAAGTATATATTTCGGCCGGTTGGTTTTTGATTGTAAAATATATCAATTTCTATATTTATGGAATATGATTGATATGGTATATTCGATTGTGGTGAAGATATGGATTAAATATTTAAATTCCTTACTTCAAGGGATTAGATTAAGGAATTCCTATCTCTAAGGAATTTGATTGTTATCAGAATATTTTATGGAGAAAGAATTTCATTCGCACAAGTTACTGAACATGTGTTATATATTGAGAACATTGTGGCTGAGCTACTTACGGATTTAAGAGAAGAAAATCTGCATCCAGATTTCATCCATCGAGAGTAGCCGAGAGCTTTACTTGTGTTTGAACATGATCAATACACTATTGATCTAAGTTCAGAATCAGAAGCCTAAATTCCTACGGAGGAGGAGATCCACCGTCGATGAGTATCGAAGTCAGAGAGAGTGTGACTAAGGTGGATCGGTAGCAAGGGGAGCTTACAAAATCCAAACGTTGTAATTAAAAAGGATACGTATAGTTGTATGATGTGCATTGTACTACTTTGTTCTGATTAGTGGATTTATGTTGAACTGGGCCAGGCCCCACAAATGTAGTTGGTTTTCACTGAACTGTGTAACTAAGTTTGTGTGTTCTTGCTTTACATTTTTTACATACTTGGCTAAATAGGTTACGTTGGAATAAGGTAGTAATTATTAAATTAATCAAGTAAACCCAAGTTTTATTTGGTATCAGAGCTTGGTCACTTACTCTTACCTTAGTTGTGTCAAGGAATGTGCGATATGGCTTTACCATCGCGACCAAAGAAGGAGCTTTAGTATCTCGGTCACCACCATTGGAAGAAATAAACTACAACTATTGAAAGGCTCACATGAGAGTGTTCATCAACTCACTGGATAAACTAGCATGGCAATTTGTGGAAACAAAATGGAATCACCCAACTGAAGATGTTGAAACCAATTCAAGAGAAAAGGAAGGACAACCGAGCACTAAGAAGAAGAAAATCAAGGGCAAACCAACTTGGAGTTCGGATGAACTTATGGCATCAATGGCAAACTCAAAATCCTTGAATGCTATCTTTACAGTTGTATATGAAAGTCAGTTCAAACTTATTTATACCTGCTATCAGGAAAAGAAGGCTTGGGACATTCTGCAAAAAGTCCATGGAGGAGAGAGGCGAGTACGAGAATCTAACATTCAAATGTTGGCCACTAAATTTGAGGAATTGAAGATGGGGGAGGATGAGACTATTGGAGTATTCAATGGGAAGCCGAGAGATATAGCAAACATGGCATTCCAACTCGGTAAAACATATAAGGAGGTGAAACTGGTGAAGAAAACTTTAAGATTGTTGCCTCAAAGATTTTCAATGAAAGTTGCCGCTATTTAAGAAGTAAGAGATGTGTCTATAATTTCACTAGATGAACTGTTAGGATCCTTGCAGACTTATGAGATGACTCTTGAACCACCCACGAAGAAAGCACAGAAGGAGTTGGCTTTCAAAGTTTCCTCTTCGAAGACTGACCATGATGATGAGAGTGATGATGGCATTGAAGAACTTTCATTGATCACAAAAAACTTCTCAACATTGCTAAAGAAGGAAGTAAATAGGATATATTAAGAGAAATTAGATAGAAATGGAAATTGACCTCGTGCACAAGATTTTGGAAGAATTCAATGCGAAGAAAAGCATCTTGGAAGAATTCAATGCAGAGAATATGAAGGATATGGACGCATCCAGGAAGAATGTACTAATACTCGAAAGAAGTAAGGTAGGTCATATGTTACCTCATGAAGTGATAATGAAGAAAGGGAGGAAGAAGAGAAACTCACCAGTAACTATGTGGCATTCGGAATAAACATTACTTAGATGAGTGAAACTAGGTCATGTTCCAGCACGGTGATGACAGATGTTGCTGCATGTGCCAACACAGAGAATCGGAATAGTGATTCATCAAGTGATAATGATGGCGGGGAAGTGAGTGATGAAAAAATCTACACTACTTATGAAAATATTTATGAAATATGGCTAAAATTCTAAAAGCGGAGAAAAGCCAACTTGCATATGGAAAGTCGGAATTGATGGATCTCGTTGACAAGCTAACTGAAACAAATTTTGAAGATGACTACTCAGATGGCTGAAATGGCTGAAGCTGCAATCCTGAAGCTGAACATTGGTAAAGTAAAACTGGAGGATATTCTGACTATGGGAAAGAACTTCGGAGACAGACAGGGAATCAGTTATGATAAAGAAGAAATTAATACTATAGATTTTAAGACGGTAGTATAGGTTGTGAAGAAGAAAGTGATGAGAACTCAACTTAGGAAACATGTGTTGTGTAGCTACTGCTCATATCAAGGTCAAATATAGGAACAATGCCTTAGACTACTAATGTACATTAAGAATGGACGGTAATTGTCTGCATGTTCTAACATAGATGATGATCAGCATTCAAAATTAGTTTGAAAGGTATGGATTCCTAAGTGCACAACGTTTTGTCTTGTTTCTCACACATCTCTTAATCCACACTCTAGGGACTCATGGTACTTTGATAGTGGATTCTCTCGACACATGACTGGAACACAGGAGTTTCTAACAAAGATCAATCCTTATAACAGTGGATTTGTTACATCTGGTGATGGAAAGAAATTTGAGTAGTTGGCAAAGGAAAACTGCTGATTGAGGGATTCCCAACCTTCACAAGTATGTTACTTGTTGAAGATTTGAAAGAAAATCTTCTCAGCATCAGTCAATTGTGCGATGTCAATATGAATGTGGAGTTTCATAAAGACAAATGCATTGTCAAACATGGTGAGGACAAAGTACTCTCAGGAATTCGATCTTCAGACAACTGTTATCTGCTGGAACAAGAAGTGAGGTGTCTAAGTTCCAAAGAAGATGAATGAACAATGTGGCACAGGTGGCTAGGACACATCAACTATAAAATATTAGTGCAGATTGCAAATACATAAGCCGTTCGAGGTATGCCTGCTCTCACTCATAAAAAATGAATTGTTTATGGACAATGCCAGCAAGGTAAAAAAAATTGATCACCTCATTTTTCTATTCATTATATTACAACTTCGAGAAATCTTGAAATTACACATGGTTTAGATGGGTCCAGTCAATACACCTAGTATGACTAGTAAGAAATACATTTTTTTATGTGTTGATAATTTCTCCAGATACACTTGGGTAACATTTCTTAAAGAAAAAGCTGACACAGTGGATGTGTTTAGAAGTTTGGTGGTTAAACTGCAAACAAAAAAGGGAAATCCTGTGTAGGAAAAATTGTCAAGGTTTGCAGTTATCATGGAAGAAAATTTGAAAATTCCCAGTTCAGCAACTTTTGTGATGAACTTGGAATACAGCAGGAGTTTCAAAACCAATCACACCTCAAAAAATGGAATTGTTGAGAGGAAAAATAGAACTGTACAAGAGATGGTTCGAGTAATGTTGGCAGAAAAAGTATTCACAAAAAATAGTGGGCAAAGACAGTCAACATGGCATGTGATACAATAAACAGGGTTTACCATCGTCCTGTCACAAGTAAGAAATCATATGATATCTAGAAAGGTAGGAAGCCTAATGTCTCATACTTTCATGCCTTTGGCAGCAAGTGTTGGTATCTTTTTGGGATATTCTATTAACAGCCGTGCCTACAGGGTTTGCAATCTTCGCACTAAAAATCTTATGGAGTCTGTTAGTGTAATTGTTAATGACTTTGATGAGAAAATTGTATCAAGAGAAGGTATGAACTAGCCCCAATTCATGTTCCAACACGAAACAGTTTGGCTGATCATCAGTAGGTCAATGTTTGAACACCAGAAGTTTTCGAAAATACTAAAGACCCAGAGGATGGTGATGTTGGAATACCAATCTTTAGCTATCAAACCCATGTTCCAACACGAGAGGTACCTGAACCTATCTCTAATAGAACACATGCTCTACCATGGGTAAACTGTAGGGTACTTGATGGATTACAGTGTTTTATCTCACTGATTGAACCCAAGAATTATAAAGAAGCCCTACTTTATAAGTATTGGATTGCCGCCATGAAAGAGGAACTCGGTCAATTTGAATGACATATGTATGGTATCTCACCCCTCGTCTAAAAAGTGTTACTGTTATTGGCACCAAGTGGATTTTCAAGAACAAGTCAGATGTTAATGGCCAAATTACTTGAAATAAATCAAGACTAGTAGCTTTAGGATATACTCAAATGGAATGAGTGGATTTCGATGAAAATTTTACACCGGTTGCCAGGTTAGAATCCATTCGGATGTCACTTGCTATTTCACACACTTTGGATTTTACATTGTACCAGATGGACATCAAACGTGCCTTCCTAAATGGCTTGGTGAATAAAGAAGTCTGTGTTGAGTACAAAATATTTGAGGATCCCCACTATCCACATCACGTGTATAGACTCAAAAAGGCACTATATGATTTGAAACAGGCACCCAGAGCTTGGTATGAGCGACTGACAAATTTTCTCATTAAGAAAGGTTATCGTCGAGGGTGAGTAGATCGCACTTTATTTGTACTGGATAGATCATAAAAAAATTTAATTGCTCAAATTTATGTTAATGATATTGTTTTTGGTTCTACCTCACTTTCTCTGGTATATGACTTTGTTGCCCTAGTGCAAGATGAATTCGAGATAAGCATGGTGGATGAACTCACATATTTTCTAAGACTTCAAGTGAAGCAAGAAAATAATGGATTGTTCATCAATAATAGTAAATATGCCATGAATTTTGTGAAAAGGTTTAGATTAATGAAATCTCAATCAGTTCGAACTCCAATGGGAACCACAAAAAAATTAAAAAAAATGAGAAAGGTGTTGCAGTCGATCAAAAACTGTACATAAGTATGATTCGGAGTTTACTGTATCTTACAGCCTATCGACCAAACATATGTTTCAGTTTTGGGGGTGTGCAAGATTTTAAGCTAATATGAAGGAATCACATCTAACTACAGTTAAAATAATTATTCGTTATGTGAGTGAGACTTTTGAGTATAGAATCTGGTATTATAAGAACCAAGACTCAACTCTTTTTGGCTATAGTGATTCAAATTGGGCTGGTAATACATATGATCGCAAAATCACTACAGGTGGATGTTTTTTTATTGGCACGAATCTGTTTCCTGGTACAGTAAGAAACAAAATTCTATCTCGTTATCATCTGAAGAAGCTGAATATCTTGCTGCTGGAAGTTGTGATGCACAATTATTATGGATGAAGCAGATGCTGAAAGATTATGGGATTCAGCAAGGGCCTCTGAAGACATTATGTAACAATAAAAGTGCTATTGATATCTCTAAGAATCTAGTTCACTATTATCGAACTAACGATATTGATATACGACACCATTTCATTTGAGATCTTGTTGAAAGGAAGGAAGTCGTGGTAGCCTATGTTCCAACATCACAACAATTTATTGATATTTTCACAAAACCACTAGATTCTACCACCTTTGAGCTGCTCAGGCAACACTTAGATGTGTGTCTATTTTAGGTACCCATTTACAAGCTTTCATTTAGATTTAAATGTTTTATTCTTGAGTATAGAAAAAAAATTAAAAATTGGGAAAAAGAAAAGAACAAAAATATGAAAGGATTGCTACATATTGGAATATGGATAATCAAGCTTATGTATGGATAGTTGGATTTTGACAGCAGGCAGGTGAAAAGTTAATTATTATTTTGGAAAGAGAAAAAGCAAAGTGCAGTTTTAAAGAAAAGGAAAGTAATTTTTTTTAAATGTAACTTTCCATATTCTTAGCACCTTACCTCCTTCCCACAACCTTTCTATCACAATATTCTTGCAATTTCTGTTGACATTGTGCATGCAAAAACCCTACAGAGGAGAGGCATAAAGAGTTTGGGACTTTCAAAATTTTCCTTGTGGCATTACTTCACTCCACAGCCTAGACATGGAAAAAGTCAAGTGCAGTCAAGAAAATTTTTGGGAAGCTGAGCAGGGGCTGAATCTCTCAGAGAGCAACATGTTTGAGCCTTGAGATGGTTCTCAGGAACCAGGGGTTGAGATTGTAAGGTCCCCACCAGTTGAGCCCATACATGATCCATCTCTGCCAGTGAAAATCAAGATATTCCGAGAAAAATATTTCACCTTTAACTGTCAAACTTTCAAGTCTCTAGATGATATTATATGAAGCATAATAAGAAAGTAGATCTGAGGGGGTATAAATCTCTGTCCGAAAAGATAAATGGTTATGATTTAAGCCATCGCTAAAGAGTATTATAGGGAACATTAGTCATGTGGATAATTGGAACCCTAGGCTAACAGAATCCGCATGTATAGAGCATAGGGGCAGGAAGGTTATGTGTGTATACTAGGGCGTCTAGGCCTAGAAACCTGAGGCAGAGAAGAATTGATGTAGATCCGAAGTAACTAGGTGTGCTAAGCTTTGCAAGAAACAAGGCTGTGCAGATTTATGATCCTACTGTTGCTAAAAATTTGGAAGGTCTAAGGAATGCACAACCACCTATTATTGTGATTGATGATGATGATGACTATAGAGGATGAGGATGAACCAGAGGAAGGCATTGCCATTGATGTTCAAACATCAGCAAATGAAGAATATTATGATTTGAGTGGTGGACCTGATCATGTTCCAACACCAGCTGGAAGTGAACAAGTTGAAAATTTTGAAGAAATGGATGTTGAGATCTACGATATGGAGACAGGGGGAGATGAGAGAATATTTGGAGAATCTACTGTTGATAATGTTCAAACATCAGATCAGCATATTGAAAAATAAGAGGATGTTGAGGTAGCTGAACATGACCTTGATGATGTTCCAACATTAGGTCAACCCGTTACTGAGGGAGTTAAAATCATTGATGTAGAGGTAAGTGGTTCTGGAACTGATGTTCCAACATTGAGGGGAAAGCATGGAAAAATTGGCATTCTCCAGTGATGAGGTATTAGATGAATATGTACAGTCAAGGCTGAGAAAATCAATGAGAAAGGTGGCTGAAGTTGTTGTTGAAAGTTGAGCTCAGCCAGAAAATAAGAAGAAGTTGAAAAATGAGACAAGACAGAGGTTTAGAAGAGGTTCATCAGCTGAAAATGCTTTGAATGAAGATTTCTTCAATGAAGCAGTAGAGCTGGGATGTGATTAGTGAAAGGAATATCATCTCAGAAAGATCATTGGACTTGGAGACTTACAAGGCTAGGCTTTTCAGCTTTTCTGGAGCACTTGGGTTTTTCTATTGTTGATACAACCTATAAATACTACAACGGGGAACTGGTACAAGATTTTTTTGCCAATTTGATGGTAGAAAACCTAAATGTTGAGTCTGAGTGGTACGGATGGACTTATGTACGAGGCAGAGTAATTGCATTTCAGTAGAGAAAATTAATGACATTCTTGGATTGTCCACACTTGATTTTACTTGACCATATTCAGAAAACCTGGAGTTGACAAATGATGGGATTCTGCATGAAATTTCGGGAGGATTGGTGTCTTAGTTGTCTGCACTGAAAAATGATGCAATGTTAAATTTAACCAGTAGGTATTTCTGTCTCTCTCATATAGCCATAAATTGTTGGTTTCCTTCTACAAATACCTCTGCCCTGACTAGAGAGATAGCCAAGCTTCTTTATTGTATTGGCAAAAATGTTCCAACACTTGATCCTCTAGGTTCTTGATGCTTGAAAAAGCCCACGTACATATCTCTTCAATGACCTGCTTGTTCCATTCTGTTAAGATCTCATTGCTCTTTGTGATTTGAGCAAGGGCATCCATAAACTTTTTACGCTCCGACTTGTTAATGTTCCCGCGGTTGTTTGAAGTTCCCTCACCCCTTGGGTAGGATTGTGGCGGAGGATCTCCTTGGTTGCACCCTTTTCCACCTTTATAGACATTTCCTTGCTTCTGTTGGTCCTCACGCCAACAAAAATTAGGGTGGTAACGGGAGCAAGGGTTGAAGGAATTGGCGTAGGGGTCTTAATTCCTGTCGTCTCCTCCTTGGTTCCCTTAAAACCCTTATCGTTACCCCCTTCCGAATTTCCAATTACCCCTTGGTACTCCAACTCCTTAACTTTTTCAAATTCATCTTCCATTTGAGGACACATGTACATCGAGTGTTTTAGTCTACATATTCCACAGATCTTGGATTGTTTAACTCTATTCTTTATAAATTCCTTCATCATGGAATCAAAAGTTTGGACTTGCTCCTCCAATTTTGGGGAATGAGTTGGTTCATCCATTACCTTTGTCCTTGATTGGATCCCAAACTGCTGTGTCTCATTAACTATCTCCTGAAAGAGTGCTATCGCATCTTTCAGACTATTGTTGGTGATCGACCCATTGCATGATCTATTGACCATCCTCTTGTTTTCGTCACAAAGTCCTTCAAATAAGTAATAGACCAAGACCCCGTACTTGAAATAATGGTAGGGAAAACTCGCGAGCAACCTCTTGAACCGCTCCCAATACTCATAGAGAGTCTTGTTGGGAAATTAAGAGACCTCAGACAACAGCTTCTTCTGTCCAGCAGATTTAGAGGCAGGGAAGAACTTCTTAAGGAGTCTCATCTTCATGTCCATCCACGATGTGATGCACCCTGTAGGAAAATAGTACAACCAATCCTTCGCTGCATCTCGGAGTGAGAACGAGAAGGATTGCAAGTTGTAGTCCTCTTCGTAGACGTCCGGCAGATTCATGTTAGTGTATACAAGGTGGAATTACGACAAGTTCTTGTTTGGATCTTTGGTGGCCATACCATGGAACATCGGTAGGCATTGGATCTTGCCACTCTGAAGCTCACAAGTGATGTTTGGTGGGAGTGGTGGAAAGATGATTCCAAGGGGTTGACTATCCAAATTAGGAGCCTTTGACTCCCTGAGCATCAGGTTGTCTTCCACCATGGTATTCACAGTCTCAACCTCTTCAACAATTGGCTCCCGTGGAACCACTACTTTCACCCTTCTCCTCATTCTTCTTCTTCTCATTCTCCGTATTCCTACGTTATTCGGTAAGAAGTGTAAAGTTCCTAAGTTTGTGGTACGGGTTTGTACCATAAACAAGGAATGATAATATGCTCGTCCTTAAACAACACTAGCACACAAGATTAGGATGATAAAAAAAAGTTCACAAAAGAAGCTCTACACAAAAACAAACTACAACAAAATAAAATACAAGCTACTCTACCTGCTAGTAATGTTATCTAAGAAATAGATAAATCTAGTATCCCGCAGCGGTGCTAATTGAATACATAAGGGACACCTATCTTGCAACTCTCATAACTAAAACTGGGGTGCATAGCATAAGCCTTAGTCAGCACCAATTGAATATTTAAGTTGGTAAAAAACATATTGTTGGTAATGCTTTCTGTTGGCAATACTACCATATGCCCTGTAATTATTCAAAGCTTGCATACAAATTTTACCAGCGTATATACGTGTCTCATGTTGAAGCAAAGAAAAAATGACCTTATGCCGGACAAGGAGTATAAATAGGGGGAATTCAGATTTCTTTCAGAATAAATCCTCTCCTCTACAGACAAGATTCAAGAAAAAAACTTAGGCAGCCGGATAGGAACGATGGAGATGCAATAATTTCAAAACAACGAAATTACGTTTAATTAAGGTGAGTTTTTTCATTGCCCTATCAAAAATTAATTTAAAAAGTGGTTATTACATATTCTACTATACTTATTGATTTAAATGTGTTATTTGAAAATTTCAGATTTTTCATGAAATTATTATGTTAATATTGTGATTATTCTCGTTAATTATTTTATTTTCATAATAATTAAATACGGCATGTACATTTATTGTACCGTACTTAATTATTATGATATTATACCTGAATGACCCACTTGTACTTTATCTTGTCATGTCATACTAGGCTACATGCTACTTGTTACTTGTCTTTGTTTACCGGGGTTCTCGGCGCCAATGGTTATTCGGTCGAAATCGACGGGGAACGGTATAGATCGGACCATACGACTAGAACGACTACATGTGGAGTTTCGGTATGCTAGCATAACCATCTAGTTTCTGATACGAGGTTGTAACTGAACATCTGATTGGGTGTGGTAGACGAGAATGGACTCCTGGATCTGATGACCTTCAGGCACTATTGAAAAGGTTATGTCTTGTATGTTAGTCAGAGTTGCCATGTTGGCACTCAACTGTAATTTGGCATTAACCACACGTATCTTTTTTCTGTGTGCTAGGATTTATGTGGTTATTCGCATTATATGTTCACTAAATTCCACGATAAATATTGGCGATGGAACCTCACCAAGCAAGGAGTTTACCCTAGTTTAAATAACCCTAACAGGTGTAGCTAAGCATTTAAGGTTGGTGTGGTGGCGACTTTACTTCTTTGGAGAAAGGATCCTAGCCGGACCTTTTGGAGCATTATATTCTAAATATGCTATAACAATGTAAAATATTTGACATAAAACTGATCATAACCGGATCTTTTAGAAACTTTTGCCTGTATCTACGTTAAAACCGTGTAAATACTTGTATAAAGACTTCCATTGTAATGGTAAGTTGGATTTCTAAAATCACTTCTGCATAATCTATATTTGCTCGTTACTGCATATAAGTAATCTGACATGTTCGATTCTTAGTAACATGTCCAGGTCCGACCCAAGACTTGTGGGAGCCCGTCGCCGTACCTCTCAAATATACAATTTATAGCCCTAAATGCATGCCAACTACAACTAAGTAGCTAGTGGCAAGTTGGGATCGTCCACAGAGACAGGGGTTATTCTCAAGTGTTTGCTCA
>JAUOBV010446937.1:0-10307 GCA_032360425.1 Rubia occidens | reverse complement strand
GGCCATCAATTAGGCAATGACTACAGCTAATTGAACTATTAACTATTAGTCTGATTTAATTGAACTAAATTAAATCACGCAATTAAATAAAAATTGAATTTAAATGAAAAAATAGAGTTAAATTATATTAAATTTCATGAAACTAAAATTAAATAAATTGAATTGAATTGAAGAAAACTGAACTGGACTAATTAAATTTTTGGTTGAAAAGAACATTAGTATTCTTAACAATAAAAGTAGAGTGTAAATTTGATCATCGAACTATATCATGCAACTCATTTACACTCTACTTTTATGGTTAAGAATACTAATGTTCTTTTCAACCTAAAATTTAATTAGTCCAATTAAATTTTCTTCAATTCAATTTAATTTTAGTTTCATGAAATTTAACTTAATTGAATTCTATTTTCATTCAATTTTGATTTAATTGTGTAATTTAATTTAGTTCAATTAAATCACACTAATAGTTAATACTTAATAGTTCAATTAGTTGTAGTTATAGCCTAATTGATGGCAATAACAAAACAATACTATTCGTAGTTATTGCCTCCTAATTTTGGAGCCGTTTGGTATATCTATAACTAACATATTTTCATAATTTATTTGAAACTTTATACATTTTGTAGAATATTTAATACTCCTCCCGTCCCATTTCAAGTTTCAATTTAATTATTATATAGTCAAAACTTATTAACTTTGATCATAAATTTAAATTAGTGTATAACTATAAATACTATTAAGTGATGATTTGTTACTTGTTAGATTCGTTATAATATGTTTTTTTTAAATATCAACTTTTTACTGATTTTAATTATTCTTAATGAAAGATATTAAGGATTAAAAAATTGAGGTAATTGTTAAAAATCAAAGTGTGTAAGTTGAAATGAATCGAAGGGAATACAACATTACCACAATGTCTTGTTTTCGACCGACTAACAGTTAGACGGGATTATTTTATAATTGATGTAATTAATGAGCAATTTAATATTTATTTATAATTACTGAAATGAAATTCTTATAACTTCAATTTTTTAAAATGTATCGTATTATATATATAATTATAATTATTTTTCATGATTTGTCCAACCAATCTAACATAAAATTTTCTCTAACATCACTTATAAGTTAAATTAATTAATTATTTTATTAAAACAAATTGACCAGTAAACCCTTTTTTTAAAAAATAATCCACGTTAGTTTTGTTTAAACCACGTTAATTTATTAAAAGTGTCACGTACTAGATGAAATATTTTGTGTGTGTTTCATGTGATACTTTGCCATGTTAGTTATGATGGTAGTTTCGGGTCGAGATTATTGTGGTTACCCTAAAACTACACGGTGACAACCACTTATCCTTGGTATGCCATTCTCATTGCCACATAGGCCTTTGTTTAGTATTGTAACAATGATGAGTGTCTTTGTGTATCTTTCTCTGTTTTAGCCATTTGAGACCTTAGTTTAGAATTGTACTATCTACTTATCGCCTCAAATGTAAGCCTTAGAGCACAACTTCATGCAAGTCTTCGGGCATCGCTTAATGGAAGCCATTTTCAGCAACAACTCATCTTCAATAGAAAAGGGTCGGGAACCCTATAAACCCGATTAATTATTTTAAAAAACCTAGTTCTACGGATGAAAAAACTTTCTACAGAATAATGAACAAGATAAGAACAAATGTATACTTTCTCCACATAGGAAGGAGCTATAACCCACAGCTTGTTTCGAATCCGTAGACATTGTACAAGATTTTTGGTGTGAGTTTTTTAAAACATGCAGCAATATTGACTACAAGATTATTGTTTCACTCATTTGTAATTATTGGTCAAATATAAGTCGGTGTATAAGAGATGTTTTTAGTACTGTTATTGGCACGAAAACACTGCCAATTTACTTGTAACCCGAATGTCTACATTTAAGACAATAATCAGAGGTTATGAATGTAATATTCGCACATTTCCAGATCCTAACATTTCATAAAATTACAAAAACGAACCATAATCACCAATTTATAGCTCGACTCAACAAAGAGCTCTAATGTAATGTGGTCTAACAGGACCCTTCTCTCCACTTTGGAGGAAGCCGACACATTATTTTGCCATGCCTCTGTATCAACTGTTGAATGAATCTCCATCAGACTCGTCCGTAGAAGGACCAATTTCATAGGTGGTTGAAAGAGTGAGAGCACTTCGCAACTACAATTACAATAGAAGAAAATTTAATCACAAACACGCACAATATAAATACAGGACGCACAAAAAATGCATATCCAAAAATGCATTACCATATCCATGTCTTCAAAAGAATCAGTAGCAGAATGTGACGAAGAGACCTGGCCTGGATTCCCTATTCGTGGATGGGAGACACGCCTGAACCAAGGATAGTAGTCTTCCGAGCACTCATGCCCGGGAACTATCGGCTGCAGCTTAACTGAACGCGGGATGGTGATACCGGATTTCCAACTCCAATCGGCCGCAGTCCTATCGTACTGCAGAACGTATTTGCTCACCACACGGTCGCGAGTCACCTCCACTGGATCCATTTGCTTCTGTATTGGAATGTGCTGACAGTACCCTAGCTGGCGCAGAGCCCTTGTGGGATAGTATGGCTCCATTACTGATCCAAATCTGATCAGCCCAGCGTAAAGTGTGGTGGGTACTTCTTCATCCATGCCTCCCCCAAATGGCATCCAGTTCACCTACACATGGTTGAAGAAAAGGTTATCACTTATCACAATGCATAACTAATAAATAAGTGATGCAAATTGTCAGAATATACTAGCATACATACATGCTCTGGTCTCATCTTGTCGAGATTGTCACGATAATATTGCAACATTATTTCATCGCTAGGAGCTATGTAGCAGGGCTCCCATCGACCAGCTCGTGGGCATCCCGAGGGTGTGCTGATTGGTGGAGGGGCGAGCGATGGAAAGTACTCATATATCCAAGCCTGGAATTTACAATGAGATGGGATTACGAATTCGGGTTTTGGAAAATTACTTCATTATATTTACTAGATTGATGATGAAATCAGAAAATGTACCTGTAGCAGAGTGAGACATCCTGATATGTTTCGTGATTCAGCCCTGCTCGCCATCCCTAACTCTCTGTACAGATTTGCCAAGGTCGCTGCACCCCAAGCAATGTCTGAAACCTTGTCAATGTCTTTGAGCAAGGGAAAGATACATGACTTGACCCTCCCACTTTTATCTGGGAACAATGTGTTCCCTAACAAGTATGCTAACATACCCTGCGCATGTCTCTCATGGTCTAATGCCTCAGTCGCGGACGCATATAAGTATGAGTTAAGAACCCCTCCCTGGCCATATTTCAGCCTGTCTTTCTTCATGTCCCCAACTGTGACCCCTAAAATTTCCGCAGCACAACATTCTTCAGGTGTTTCAGCATGAGCGGCAACCCCGTCGACCGGAATCCCGAGTATCTCATCGACGTCGTGGAGAAGTATCGTCATCTCCCCAAACGGCATGTGGAAGGTGTTGGTGTCGGGTTGCCAGCGCTCGACAAAGGCCGACACCAAATTACAGTCGATTTGCTGGTGCATGATGCTGCTTAGATGAGTGAGTCCAGTCCTAGTCGCCATTGCTTTTGCTTGCTGTGAATTCCATCGCCATGTCTGCAGGTTCTGCAATGCTGCACTTTGGTTCCGATATCTCAAAGGACCGCGCTCAACGCCCGCCCAAACATCACGCGCAACATGACCTCCAAAGCTAGGAATCACAGTCACATCTGTAGGTCCACCAGGCTCATCTTTCACAAGAAGCCAGCTGTTCTTATCTGATTATTATTTTGGAAATTAAAACAGTCACAAACTACATGCTCTGTATATAATTAATTAATAATGAATCAATAACATCTACTCCCCGTTCAAAAGAGTTTGGCACACTTTTTTTGCTTTTTTTCTCAAGCCATGTTTGACCACTAATAACTTTTGCTACTTATGTTAATATCATGTAAAATTTTAACATTTGGAAAGTAAATGCTACGAAGAATCCAACGATACCTCACATGATAATATTACTACTTATATATAACATGAAGTTTATGGTTAAATATGACTTGAGAAAGTTGACTAAAAAGTGTGTCAAACATAGCTGAACGAGATAGCATATGAAACAATTGATAATATACTACCTTCTTTCAAAACTGGCTCTTGGCCATTCTCTTCGGTGCCAACGTTCTCGTGTACGTCATGCTCAGCAAATGTCCCCGAGCTGTACTCTTCCGGTTCATGTTTGGCGCGGACTAGACACACTTCTTCGGGAGTGAGTGAAACGACATCGCGATTATCAGTCAAGTGATCCTCTAAGCTGCAAATGGAGGGAAGAGGTTGATGATTGTTATGATCAGTGGAATTATGGCCGGGGTTGGGAGCCTTTTTGCCCTTTCTGTGTCCGAGGTGTGGTAGCTTATCCAGGACACCTCGTACAGACGAAGTTAATTTCCTGAGTTTCACTTTATATTTTCTGCCTTTCTTCTTCTCAAACTCAGAGGTGCTCTTCTCTGCGATCTGTATGTAGGAGATGTTCACATTCGTTATAAAGTTTATTAATTTAATAAATATGTTAATAATAAACTAAACTTTAAAGAATATTTTGAATTAAAAAAAAGTAAAGAAAGCAAGTTTCCTTCGTACGGTATAATTTTCTACTGCTCTTAAAAATATCCATTACTTGAACCAAGGCACTTTTAGAGCCTTGTAAACACATTTGGGGAGTGTTATGCTGCGTGCATTTTGACCCGCGGATATGAAATCGTGATAGAATAGTATGAGTTAAATTATATTATTATTATTTAATTTGGTTTGCGTTTATCGATATTTATGATCCGTGGCAAAAATAAATATGCAGTATAAAATTACTTTTTTAAAATTTAGAATAACTTCAACCTAACTTGACAAAAAATTATATATTACCTCCGTCCTGCAAAATATGGCATATTTTGAGTTTTAGCAGTCAAAATGATCCAACTCGGATCAGTAAATTCTATTTTAATTATTCTGATCCGAGTGGATTGACTTGGACCGGTCAATTTGCACAGCCTATTAAGATTTATTTTCTGATCCTAAATCTAATTAACTGATTAATTAAAATTGATTTGTATTAAATGTTAAAGATACTAGTAAGTTATTATTTCTTTTGTGTAATATATGGAAATATTTTTATTTTTAAGGTTAGGGAAATTATTAGAGGTTTAATGCAACAATAAAATAATTGTACTATTGTTTTTCACTTACATTCTCCAAGCATTCTATTCCTTTTTATTTATTTCACAATTCAACCAAATTGATTGTGAAAAATAATTTAAAGACTGTAGAATGTTTGAGAATAAAACTAATGGAATAAAAAATTCATTTATTTACATGATTTAAATAAAACAATAAAAAAAAGTCATGTTCAGATTTTTTTTTCCAAACACAATAATTTACTATTCAAATGTGTCAGAGTTATATGCTCTCTGTATTTTTTTAAAAAAAATATATTATTCGCAAAGCTAAATAAACATGTGAGTAGGAATAGGATTTGTTAAGATGGGAAAAGCATAATTTTCTCCCTGGGACCTTTCAAAAGTGAAAACTTGAAGAAGACAACTCCTTAAAATATACCTTTTCCAATGGCTGTCGGTGGCTAAATGATGCCGCGGCCAGTGGCAAACGTTGGCGGGAAACAGTCGGTGATTGATCTATGGTCCTCCTGCGTTGGAATATTTCATTGAGTTCCTTATTATCAACAGAAGAAAAGTCTAAGGGGAAAGGTTAATTATAGAGTGAAATATATATTTTTTGGCCTTTGAATTCATAAAATTCTTAATACGCTGGATTTTATTTAGAACCTGCGTATTCAAATAAAAAATTGACAAGGTATTGGAAAAATCTGTCATTCCATAGACATGAAAAAATGTGGTTAAATTATAATTAGAAAAGGGAAAAATGCTTTAGTAGCAATATTATGAAAATTTGCAGTAGTTATAAGTTTATGACCCGATTAATGCAACCCAAATTTTTATTTTTATTACTTTTAATTTGTAGTTTAAACATTGGTTCTTCCATAACTTATGAAAAAATCGTCTTTCAAAAGACGGGCTCAAAAAAATTACTCCAATCCCTTTTATGACAAAAATTACTCAAAATATCCTTCTCTTTATATATGAAAAATATATAAAAATAAAATATATTTTGTAGTTTTAAAATATAATCAATTTAAATTTTCGAAAATAGAGTACTTTGCAAAAACAGGGAGCAAGTGTGAGTGTATGATAAAAAAACAGGAGACGCATATGATGGATGGAGGGCAGAGTAGCATACGAATGATTAGGCAGAGAGCTGGAGGGAGGGGACCTTGTGGGAAACTCCGGCAGCTGATTCCCATTCAAATCATAGTAGATGACGCCGGAGAAATCAGGGGGCTCACACTTGTCCCCCAGCAGGATGCCCTTCTGCCACAGCCCCCCGTCCCCGCAATCGATCTGCCCCTCATCATCACCACCATGATCATCCCTTCTCTTCTTGGGTTTCGAGATGGTGACCTTGATGCTGAGGGTCAGCAGGTGGTGCCTCGGGCCCTTCGGCTTGGCCCGACCCAACTTCGGCGTTTTCTTTGCGGCGGAGGGCCTCCTGATCAGCTTCACCAGGGAGTTCATGGAGTGGATGAAGCTCAGTCCCGCCCTGCCGGAGCTTTTCGACAGGGCCGTGATTTTGGTCGACAGCCCGGGGCTGCACGGCGGTGTTTGGCGGCCCATTTTCGCTTCAGGGAGAATTCGGGGAGCGAGCAGTATTTATGTTGATTTTACACCCAGTGGGGGAGTGCGGGGGGAAAGGAGGCCACTGCTTTGGTAATGGTTAGAGCATCTTTTCAAGGTCCACGGTTTCATTTATATGCTGGTCATGTCTACGTAATGCTATGCCATTTTAACATTATGACTCAGATTTAATACTGATTCTGAGAATTTAATTGTACAAATGAATAGAATGTTATCTGCTGCTTATAATTTAACATAAAAGGATGCGATATCCTGAGAAGTAAATTCCAAATGAGTTACATTTCAGTCATACTTGGTAATTTGTTGGTCACCAATTTGACAAGTTATTTACACTATTTGATTATGATCTTCTGAAGATTTACGTTATTTGATTATATTAATTGTCTGCGTAATCTGATTATTTTTAGTAGTTTGACTATTTGCGAATTTAATTGGTTGTTGATCGATAGTTATTTCAATCCAAGCTAACATTCAGAATTATTCGTAAATTTAATTATTTTGAAATTTATTCTATACATTTTCTTATAATTATTATAATTAATAATATTTTATGAATAATTAAGAATAAAAAATAATAACAAAGATAATTATTTATTAACTTATTTTAATTAATATTAAAAATAAATTGATTAGCTTTATGCTGAAAAGATATTTAATTTATTTTTACGTATAGTTATACTCCCACTATGTTTCTATGCTTGATAACATAGGTTCAGATGTTGTCTTTTTTGCTAGGTGAAATGTCTAGAAACTATTAAATAAGAGAGTAAAAAATTTAATAAGTAAATTTAAAAAAATCACTTTTTCTATAAAAGGAAATGTAACAATTTTAGAAAAAGATACTATATGGAAAACGTATCAAACATAAGAAAAAAATAGGAATAATAAAATTACATGAACTTGAACTTTAAAATATATAATAATTTTAAAATGAAATTATAGTCTTCCCAATATATTAATTTATGAGTTCGTCTATTGAAAAACGGTATTTCCATAAGTTATGGAAAAATCAAGTTTTAAACGGTAAATTTGAAGAAATCAAAATAAAATTCTCGGAATGTATTAATTGGGTCATAAACCTATCACTCCTAAATGTTGCATAATAAAATTTTAATATTGCAACTAAAACCTTTCACCTTTTTTTAATTTCAATTCAACTCCGTCTTTCCATATGCTTATGGAAAGATGGCATTTCCCAAGACTTTGTCTTAATTTATTTTTGCAGTAAATTATCGCGAGAATAATTGGATTTAACGTTACAAAATATTAAAGTGTATTAAGAAAAATTTTAAGCAACCGTAGTTATAGAATAAAAAATTAGCAGCCAACTAAGAACGCTACCCCATAACGTAATTAGATTTCTGGATATTTCAAAAATGATAGCTTTGTAAGTGGTAAAAAATTATTTGCCAAATGATTTTTTTCATGTGTTTGGAAATAAATATTTTATTTATCCTCAATAAAAATAGGCAAAGTCTTGTATGAGACAGTCTTCTAGTGAAATCAAGGATTAATGTGCAAAATAATGAAGTTTTATTAGAGATCTGGTTACAAATATAAATAAATAAAGTTTGGGAGAATTAGGAGGAATTTGGGTGTAAATACAATTTTTTTGGTTGTAGGGCATAAACAATTGAGGAATTAATGATTTTGTGTCATAAGAGTCTCGAGAATCAAGAATCCGGGTCAGAGAAATTCGTGGATCAATTTTTCCACATTTTCGAGCCATGCGCAAGTTTTTAGCACCAGACTTGATGTTTTATTTTCAATACTTGATATTTCAACACTTGATTAAAACCCTCTATTAAAGGCAGTATTAGAAGGTAGATCCATCGGAACCACCTTTAATTGGGCTATGAAGTATTTCTGAGTTTGGAAATCCCTTCTAAAACGGTTCAAAATTATTTAAAGGCGGTTCTGCCTTTAATGGCAATCGATTAAAGGCAGTTCCACCTTTAGAACCGCCTTTAATTGAGGTTCGAAATCATTTCCGAGTTCAAAAATGCTTTCTTAGCGCACCTTTTTAATTCAAAGGCAGTTCTAATATTAAAACCGTCTTTAAATGGGCATGGCCCAAGCCCACTCCTTTTTCATTTATTTTCTTTTCACTAAACCCAACAATCTATATGACATTCCAAGAACCAGTGATTTAAAGTGTCTTCATTTTCACAAAGTGGACTCTTAGATGCTAACATAAATTTCATCTTTTTCAGCGAACCATCAAAAGGAAAAAAATTTGTTTGTTAATTTCCACACAAATATAGGGATTTTACGGGGAGTGAAGGTGTTCCATACCTTTTTAAGACCAAGTAATGCATTTTTTGGGCCAGTTAGTATGTGATGTGTTGAAGCCATTGAGAAATTACCTGATACGGCCAAGTTTTATAAGTTGAGGTCTTTGATGGTTGAAGAAAGGATCGTGTACGAGAGGATTTCAAAGAGTATAGGACCAAGTGATGGTCACACCTCGGAACCAACGGTCACAACCATCATGTTATTCTACTGCGTAATCCAAGGGACAAGAATCAATTTAGGGTACACTATACTGCATCACATGGTTATATTTGTGGTGAGCTTTAAGAAGCATATGCAAAGAACTTTCCTTATGGAAGTGTCATTGCTAAGATCTAGAAAAATTACGATGAGACCATCCTAATCAAGAGCCAGCAGGTACCCTGCTAGTTGTACGACTGGAAGTATTTTGAGAAGAAGAGGAGGGTACTGAAACATGGGAAATTGCTGCTTAAATTGAAGAACGACAATAGCAAGAGGGCACATACGGCAAAACCATATTTCTACTTGTCAATTTGGTGTTTTAAATAACTTATAGTATTATTCATGTTGTGTAGCCGAGACTGGGATCTTCACATTAATGATGGTGTACGATGGAATTAAGGGCAAAGTGAAGGAGGTGATCATAATCCAGAGGGACATCCGTCAAATCATGAAAGAACTCAATAAAAATAAAGAAGTTGATGGTAGGCGTTCTTTCACCGCTAGGCCATCGCACTATTTCAAAATTTCCATGCATATATCTTGTACTATTAATTTCAAATAATGTTTGAACTCAGACTAAAATAGTTTGTTTGTTTCAATTTTTTTTATTATTTAAGACACAATTATGACAATTTTTATATATTGATATTTGGAAAATTAGTATTGTATGAAATTATGCTAATCACTATTTTCCTATAACGGTTTCGAGGCTCAGAACATTATTCTTCTTCATAGTTTATGAATCATCCTCAGATGCAGAATTGTTTCCTGGGAAAATAGTATGCAATGTGAATTTTGAAAATTCACATGAAATTAAAAAAAACGGATCTTCTGATATCAGGACTTATCTTTTCAAATCGGTTTATGGTTTTTTTTCTAACTAGTTAGGTATCACCGCGCATTGCGCGGTGGATTAGATAACAAATTGTATTAACGATTTTATGATATTATGCAATCCAGTACATGATCAAATATATAGTAAATCATATTACACTTAACTATTCTTTAGTTTTAGAGATACTCTTAAAATTACTA
>JAUOBV010446826.1:0-10307 GCA_032360425.1 Rubia occidens | reverse complement strand
CTCGGGTTGAGCTTGTTGATTCACGGTCCACATAGGAGTGTTCTCTTCTTCGGAGTCTTCGTCAATAAGCCTTCTTCATAATGAGTAACTAAATTTAAAACAAAACTGATATAATTTATTAATTGAGTAACTAAATTTAAAACAAAACTGATCCATCTTCATAATGAAAAACAGATCCATCTTTATATTGCCGCCTGCAATATAATCTATTAATGGAGTAATTTAACTCCTCAAAAAAACTGACCTTCAGACTTCTCGGTGAGCCGGCGGCAGAAGGAGGCGACGACTGGCGGTGAGAAGACGGCAGAATGGGGGCAGCGACTGGCGGTGAGCAGGCGGCAGACCGGTGGTGGGCTGGTGGACGAATGGAAGAAACCGGGAAGAAATTAGAGAAGAAGAAAGATAGCAGAAGTGGAGGCAGAGGAGTTTTAGCGGAGCAGAGAAGAAATGGAGTCGAATAGAATAAAGGAGGCGCTAGGTTTTGTTGCGTTTTCCTCTGATTTCGAAAAAAAAGAAGAAGATATACCTGATGTATCTGAGGCGGCGCCATGGCGCAAGGCGCCGCCACACCGAAAAGCTTCTATGGCGGAGCCATGGCGGCCGCCACCGGTAGTCGTCCGCCTCAAGGGGTCATGAGGCGCCTCGGCCTCCGCCTCGCCCCGCCTCGCCGCCATGGCGGCGCCTCACCGCCATTTACAAACTATGTATGTAACTAAGCGCATCGAACAGATAAACGAACCCTACTCAATGGAGAATCAACTAACAAAGTCGTTGAAATAATCACACTTCAACAAAACCATTAACACAAAAGCCAAAAACAGGGAAGGTATAGACCACAACATCGATGCTGGTGAGCTTCATCATACCACCCGACAAACTAACAATGCGGATAACAATGACACTACTGATAGTGTAAGGTTTTTGCCCTGGACAATTGTAGAAAAGTAAGGGCGGTGCGGAAAGAAAATTAGATGGAAGAAGAATAATATTTGCAAACGAAGGAGAGTAAAGGAATAATAAATGTAGACGAGAGCATCTAGTTAATTACCACGATAGGATTAGGACTAAAGCAACTGCAAACTATATCTCGAACAGAATAACCACAAAATAATTGACATTTACACAATCTAACAAACAAGCACATAAATTATCCAGGCAATCTAACAAACAATCATACACAGTACAACTTCCCTTCATTTTCTAACTTAAGACTACTACTTTAAACAACACACCAAGCAAAAATAGTCAGAAACCTGATTCCCCCGCCCAAATTAGGTGTATCGCTAAATATTAAGCGCTAGTCAAATTCAGAAGCTTAACTAAGCAAAAATTTCACAAGTGAACCATACAAATATGAGTAGCATACAAGTATCCGTACTCAACAATCAAGTATGCTACATAAACTACGAAACATCCAACCATCAATGACAGGATACTCAAAGTTTGCAGGAAAATCAATAACTTCAAGAATTGCAATGTCGAGATCACACACAAATGGAGGAAGAACATGCTTCATCATCTAACTTCCAATCCAACACCCAGGCAAGCTCACTGTAGAGTATTACTATAGAGTAACATAGAAAATTCTTCTGACTGCAAATATCTAAAGTATACATATCCACAATCAATTGATTAATGTATAAGTGAAGGCTTAAAAGAACATTATTCTGACTCCGCAGTGTTTTTGGTTTCTCCGCGTTTGAGAATCGAATCGTGAACTTTGATCTTCATACCTTATACAAATTCACCATCATTCATAATCATATTTATGAAGTGAGAAAATTATCATTTCATAATCAAATTCACCATCAACGATAATTTATAACAAAACAAGCATCACACAGTAATAATTCCTAAACTGAGATATTTAACCAAAGAAACGGCAGAAATTGATGAAAATTACCACGGCTGCGCTCAGGAGAAGCTAATTTCAGGAACTCGAATTACTCGACCTGTCCAAGTTCCGACTGTATGCTGCTCGCCGTCGCCGTCGCCCGAGGAAAAAGGAAACGCATCAAAAGAGGTTTCAAAATGCTGGATAAACAAGGGAAAGGTGGAGAAGAAAGACAATCGGAAAAAGTTTTTGAAATGCGAGATGAGCTTCTCGAAGAAGCTTTGTGATTTTCAATGCACAGGTCTCTGAATTCGGAGATAAGTGGGCTCTCTCCAACTCGTGCCAAGACCGAATGTGAGACGGGCACGTGGGGGGGTCGACGACCCGGGGGTAACTTTATAAGTGTCCGCAAATCTGAGCTCACGTGTAAAACAGATTAATTGCATAGGTAATACACATTAGACATTATCAGAAGCAAGTACTAAACATCTTCATCCCGATCGATGCACAATCCTCAATTGAAGAAATAATTGGAGAACCACCACACAAACTAAATTCAAAAGCCTATTTGAACAGAAAAATTACATTAAATGTTTGGCTACCTGATGGATGGAAGCTCGTAAAGCACACCACTAAAATCAACCTCAAATACAAATAGCACAACTGTAAATTCATCATTATCATAACCACCAATACAAACTGCACAGCTGCTGCATCATTATCATAACCACGCATCACTATTACACTTTGCTGTTTTGTTAGAATCATTCGTACTGATGCATTTTATAATTTTGGAATAAAGAAAGAGGTAAGTAACTGCTTAATGAAGGTTATAAATTTGGGATTTAACATTATAATGAAGGTTAAGTTACAAATGGGGATTAATGGCATTATTGGTTATAAGTTTGGAAATTAACATGATAATGGAGGTTAAGTTATAAATGGGGAATTAACTACATTATTATGGTTCGGCTACAAATGTGGGAATGAAGATTATAATTTTTCAAAAAATTTAGCTGATTTCTCTTTTTAGCAGATTGTGTAGTTTTTCAGTTAGAACATGTGCTGTGAAATCACCATATATTGCTTCAATGGAGGGTATGATGTATTTCACACAGATATTTTGCTGAACCTTTGGTAATATATTTTTTAATCATTTTGAGGTTAGGAACCATAAAAGTGGGAAAGAAGCTAATGTGGGAGTTAAAATGTTATGAAGTTAAACTGGAAACCAATTGGACATAATGGAGGTTAAGTTACAAAAGAGGGAATTAACTGCATTATTATGGTTCGGTTACAAATGTGTGAGTGAAGCTCATAATTATGCAAAAAAAATTCTAGAAAAAACCATGACAAGTAGTGACGTGGCAAACTTATGTGGACAGTTGTGATAATGCCACGTGGCAAAAACGTTGCTGCTTTAGTTATATATATAGATTGTAGCAGCTATTATAGTAAAAATCATTGTTAAATGTGGTTATCGATCACATCGGCATTTAATGCTATTACAGAAAGCAATTATTTTCTAATAACACATGCTTTAATTTCCCACCAAAAAATATAGTGGCAGTTATCTAGAAAACATTTCCCGCCAAAACAAAAAAAAAATCACTCTAAAAGTGGTTATTAAATTAATAGCTGCTATAATAATTGTAGAGTCCGTTTCTTGAAAGGCGGTCTTTTCATAACTTATGGAAAAACCAAGGTTTAAACTGAAAATTAGAAGAAATCAAGATAAAATTTTTGGGTTGCGTTAATCGGGTCATATACTTTCAACCATTGCATGTTGCACAGTAAAATTTTAATATTGCAACTAAAACCTTTTACTTTTCTACAATTCTAATTCAACCCCGTCTTTACATATGCCTATGGAAAGACGGCCTTTCCCAAAACTTTACCTTTTATAATTGGAGTGGTTTTTTAAATTAACAACTATAAAAAATAATAATTGTGTTATAAATAAATATTTATCAGAACTTGTAAATGAAATATGGGAATAGTATTTGTGATATGTAATGGAAATATCAAGAAATATAAATGTGAACAATATGAGTGGAAATGAGGAGAGGAGAATGGGAGTGGAATGTATACAACTTCCTTTTCTTAATTTCTTCGGATACAAAGGAAATAACCTTATTTATAGCATGAGAATTCAAAGAGATGCTCTTTTACCCAATGCTCTCTTCTTTAACGCATACATTCAAGTGATAGGAATTCACTTTTCTTAACTCTCACCTTAATGTGCATCTTTATTGAACATTCATTTACACCATCTCTAAAGGTTCATAACACACCCCTTTGAATTTTCATTCCTTACAAAAATGCCTTGTCAAAATCTTCCAAGGAAATTTCAGTGTGAAAAAAACCTAGTGAGGGAAAAAGAGTACATTTTCCATTAGAACACAATACCATGTTAAAAACCTTATTAGGAAAACCCAGTGGGAAAAACCACGGCTAAGAGAAAAAGAGCACAGTGTATAGCCCCCCTCTTAAGCACACCATTTAATACTTCTCAATCGTACCATTCCAATATTGTGCACCAGCTTTAGAAATGTTGACGTCGTTAGTGTTTTGGTGAAGAGATATGTCACGTTGTCACTGGAAAAAATTTGTTTAGAAAATGTTTTACCATTATTTTGTAGGTCGTGAGTGAAGAAGAACTTCGGTGAAATGTGTTTCATTTTATTTCCTTTGATGAATCCTTCCTTCAGTTGAACAATACATGCATCATTGTCTTCACAAAAAGTTGTGGCAATTTCAAACACAAGTTTCTCGAATATGCTAAATTACATATTTTAACCAAACACATTCTCGACTGGTTTCATGAATCACTAATATTTCATCATGGTTGGAAGAAGTGACAATCATCATCTGTTTCATGGAACTCCATGAGATAACTGTGCATGCACATGTAAATATATAATCCGTTTACGATCGAGCTTGGTGGGGATCAGATAAGTATCTGGAATCTCCGTAACCCACGAGACCATTATCAAATGACTTACGATAATAAAGTCCCAAGTCAATCGTACCATGAAGGTATCGAACTATTTGTTTAATACCATTCCAATGTCTTCGTGAGGTAGAAGAACTATATCTCGCTAATAAATTCACTGCAAAAGCTATATTAGGGTGAATATGGCTTGCCAGATACATCAAAACCCCAATAGCACTGAGATGTGGTACTTCTCGATAAGTAGTTCTTCATACTTTTCACGAGGTAGAAATGGATCCATTTTCACATCGAGTGATCTCACAACCATCATCGTGTTTAAGGGGTGTACTTTATCCATATAAAACCGCTTTAACACTTTATAGGTGTAATGAGATTGGTGCAGAAAAATACAATTTTCAAAATGTTCAATCTGCAACCCACGACGCAGATAAATTCCATTTTCAAACAGTTCAATCTGCAACCCAAGATAAAACTTTTTCTTCCCAAGATCATTCATTTCAAATTCTATTTCAAATATTCAGTAGCCTTTTGGACCTTTTCAAGAGTTCCAATCATATTCAAGTCATCAACATAGGCTGCGATAATAACAAATTATGACCCAGGTCATTTTATTAATACACAAGGGTAGATTGAGTCATTTTGATAACCTTATTTCATTAGATATTTACCAAGGTGATTATACCACACGCGACCGGCTTGTTTCATCCCATATAAAGATCGACCTAACTTGATCTAATAAAGTTATCTATAGAGTACATTTATCGATTGAACCAATCATCTCTCTAAAAACTTGAAAGCTCCACCATCTCTCTAAAACTTACCCCCAGATTCACTTTTCCCAGCGGAGGGGTGGCCAGCTCGCCGGTGCTCCTCGCCGGTCGGCCACCCCTTCCATCTCCGTCCCTTTATAAGTAACCAGCCACCACGTTCCCCCCTCCCCGCCTGAATCCACTAACTTTGACCCGACAGTTACGGTTGTTCTCACGCTTTCTCCGGCCACCCGCCGACGGGAAAGCTTGCCGAGATCCGGAATCGCAAGGGTTTCAACCCGATCCAGAAAAATGCATCAGTCGCGGCCTTCACGCGCTCCACGCGCCAACGCCTGGCCTTCACACGCCGGAAGTCCTTCCCTGAGTGAACTAACCGGCGTCTCATCGCACGTTCGCGCTTCGCCGGCCACTATGACGCAGCTTCACCGGCGCGTTAACGCCACGCGCCGCCAGGCAGCCGCCGTCCGCTGCCTCCTCCTCCAGGAATGGATATGGGTGGTTTCTGAGTTTTGTATTCTATTCTATTTTTTTTTTCTGTCAGATGGAATAAATGCTTAAATTAGGTCTTTTGCTTAACTATCTGTACTAATTTATCAAGTATTCTATGCCTATCTGTTTGTTTTCCCATGTAACTGGATTAGCTGGCCAGATGGAAAATCCTTGGGGCTTCTAGTCTCTACTCTAGTAACAGTGTAGGAGAAATTCAAGTCGGAATAGTCTTGATGACTTACTCTTGGCATTTCTGTGAACGAACTTAGACTGGTAGATTTTGGTTGGCTAGGATATTACAGTTCTGGTTGATGCAAGTTATAGATGTTTTACCTGCTGGATAGTTAGATGCTCTAGGGCATTAGACTTTAGGATGTTCAGATGTATTCCATCGTCCTTTTTAGTTGTAGCTATAGCATGTTACCGCGCTCCAGATACAGTTTAGGTTTTCAACTTATTCTGCAATCTCACAAATTGCTTCCCTCGGAAGAAATCATCTTATTAGGGTTTGGGGAGCCTAATAAATATCCCCCCACCAATGGTGGTTTAATTTTTTTTAAAAAATGTACAAATCTAACCCTGCAAAACAAGAAAGTGCCAAAATAATCCTAACTTTTAGATGTATGTGCCAATCTAACCTTGGGCACTGTCGACTTCAATTATCAAAGGGAAACTTGGCTGGAATTTACTTAAATGACAGTTTCCCCCTAAATAAAAATGGAAAATGGAAAAGACGGAATTTCCCTTCTCTCTTTCCTCTCCTCGCCACTACGCCTTCTTTCTTTCTGAAATTCGTTCTCAAGCAATCCCCACTGGACTCAGCGAAACCATGAAGACGAATCCCCGTAGGATGAAATTGAGGGAGAAGAGGTTGTGGGAGGGGTCATAGAGCCATTGCAAAACGTCGATGGTGAAGATTGAGACCCAACAACAATTAGCCGATATAGTTTTGATGCCATGGATTTTCACCTCTGTTTGTTTTGTAGGAGTCAGTTGATTTGCACATTGTGTGTTGTGCGGTATGGCTCGGGAGGTGGTGGACAACGGGTGGTGGTGGAGATTGGCGAGGGTGGTGGAGATTGGTGGCGGGGTGGTGGAGCTTGGATGAAACTTGACTGGGGTGGTGAGATTGGCTGCGGGATGGTGGAGATTAATGGTGGGAGGGGTGGAGCTCGGGAGGTGGCTGAGTAAGGGTTGGGAGGGTTGAAGAAGAAGAAGAAATGGGGTACAATGGGGGTGATGGGTGGTGGTATGGTGGGCGGTTGATAAGGAAATAAGAAATCATTTCCCTAGTACGGAAAAGTTTTAAATGGTAGTTTTCATATATAATTAGGTTTCATTATACGTTAGATTATAGAACGAAGTGCTTATATAACTCTCAGTTCTTTGTTATGTGCAAATATAACCCCGAGTTTTTTGAAAGTACAATTGTACCCAAAGTCATCTAAGTGAGCAGTTGTACCCAATTATTTAGGAGGGAAAAGCGGGTATTCAGGTATAAGTTTACATATTTTGTCAGCCATGGGTATATCTGCACTTTTGAAAACCAACCATGAGTATATAAGCACTTTAAAAAAACTGAGGGTAATATTTGCACTTTACAAAGAACTAGGGGTCATCTAAACATTTTACTCTAGATTATATATGGTAATTTCCTTAGACTTTATTATGGTGCATTGATATCACATCAATGACACACCTTATTAATGATGAGAATTACAATATATATGGCTACAACACACCAAAGTCTAACAGGAATTGGATTCTAAAGTCAAAATAAAATTTTTGGTCCCCAAAACTAGATTCGGAGTGATATTCAGGTAGACTAAATTGTTTTTGGTCCATAATATAGCATCTTATACCATCTTTTGGTCCCGAAAAACCACCGAAATCTAATTTTGGGGACCGTAAATTTCATTTTGAATTTGTGGGGGTAGTAAAAGGACATGGTTTTGGTCTCGGGGACCAAAACATGGTATAAGATATTATGTTAGGAAAAAAAAACAATTTAGTCATCATATAATACCCTTTAACATTCTCCTTTATATATTATTCATTTGAAACTTATAAAATACTTTGCACATAATAGAAATCCATCTTTCTCATGAATTCCTCACCAACGAATCATCACAAAGAACCACTATCAACGAATTAAAAAACACCACTATCCCAAATTCGTACATCTATGCAACCTAAAACTATATTGGGACGACCCTCATAGACACACTCAAATGACCAATGGGTTAAAGTTAGAGAGGATTTATGGTACTTACCCTCTTAAAGATAAAGATTTGTATACGAATATATCTCTATCTATTTGAGTAAATACCAATATAATTCTCATATTTGATAATACTCGCGTCGATGCATAAATTTATAAAATAAAAATAAAAATATAATATAATTTATGATGTATTAGTTCAAATAAATTAATATATACATATATAATAATATATTGAATAAAAAATATTGACGGGCGAACTTTGTTGAGATATACATATTTTATGTAGAAAAAAATCAACGTCCTTTTAACCATATATTTTTGGGATTAAACATCCCGTTCTCATCTTTTTCTAATATCTTCTCTTTTACCGCTGCTTTTTCCATCTCTCTAATAAATTCAATCTACAAATCAATAATAATTTGTGTCATCAATTTTGTTGACGACATTCGAAAACTAAAACAAAGAACAAGTAAGATAGAAAAGTACCTCTAATTGTATCATCAATTTTGTTCACAACATTGGAAAACTAAAACAGAGAATAGAAAAGTACCTCTAATGTGTGGTTTTTCAGAGCTGGATGTTCAAATGCAGATTGCTTATATATATCAACACACTAGTACTCATCTACATGTATTGTCTAAAAAATTAACTCAGATTTTCAATGTCTAAACACATCATCAATAAGTTTAAACGTTAAAAAGTAACCTTGCGTATTTTATTCATTTAAATTTCATATTTGATTTTCCAAGGGATATGTACAAGTAAGTGTAATTTTCTTTCATAACAATCCACTTGTGTCGACATTCATTTCTTTGTTAGTAAGTCTAATTAATCAAATTAGTTTCGAATCGCTCGAACCCGTATATTTTATTTTTATCATGCAAAACTAATTTCCAAAGAAAATGGTGAGGAGATAATATGTGAACATGTAAAAAGTTCATCATAATCTAAGTTTGAAGAAGAAGAAGAAAAATCATGACCTTCACTATGTTGATAGTAGTAGCATCACCGTTAGTAGCATCACCATTCTTAGCAACCATTCTGCCATTCAAACCATGAAAATTGATAAATAAATTCAAAATTTCTATCAAAGTGATTGTGAACCAATATTTAATCATGATTGGAGTTTGTATTTTGATACAGAAACAACTACCCATATATATATGAGTATGTTATTAATTAATTACCCTAACTTTTTTCATAGGAATATCTTTACCATTATTAATTAGTCAACTACTGTATCAATACTCTTTATTGAAAAAAATATCACTCCACATCTTTACCATTAATAATTAGTCAATTGTTCTTTATTAGTGAAGAATAAGAAGGATTTCATATATCACATCTCTTTATTGAAAAAGATATCACACGCATGCATATCTTTACCATTAATAATTAGTCAATTACTTTTTATTAGTGAAGAATAACAAGGGATTTCATATATCACATCCTATCACCTCGTCAAACTTTTTTTACTAACCAAAACTTTAAGGGTTAATGTTACCTTATTTTCCCCAATTTTTTCTCACTTACTCAATTTGAATCACGATAAATATATAAATGAGTCAATAAAAGAAAGGTCAATATAAACAGATACGAATACAAAAGTTATAAAAGTAGTTGATAAAACTAGATAATACTTGTACCTATGCACAGATTTGTAAATGAAAAAATATATAATATAATTTATGATGTATTAGTTCAAATAAATTAATATATATAGATATATAATAATATATTGAATAAGAAATATTGACGGGCGAACTTTGTTAACATATACATATTTTACATAGAAAACAAATCAACTATTATATAAACACTCTACTTTATGAGTTCGTCTCTTGAAAGATGTTTTTTTCATAAGTCATGGAAAGACCAAAGTTTAAAGAGTTTGTCTCTTGAAAGACGGTATTTCCATAAGTCATGGAAAGGCCAAGGTTTAAAGTGTAAATTAGAAGAAAGAGCAATTGTCCAAAATGGTACCCACTTTTAATCGAAATTCACAGTTTGGTACCCAAATTTTAAAAATGCGCC
>JAUOBV010446716.1:0-10308 GCA_032360425.1 Rubia occidens | reverse complement strand
GATTACACTTAAGTATATATACAAGGTTCATTTGGGAAGATCTGCTCGAAATATATCTTGGGATAAGACCATTATCTCTAATACCGACCTCGTGTATAAGTTGTGGGTGACCAAGGTTATTTTCGGGATTATCGTAATTGAGTTTGGGACTACCGGTGCTTTTATTCATTTTTTTTCACTCAATTCCAAAAAAGAAATTGGGAGAAATATAAATCCAAAATTGGAGATAACAATTTGTTATTCGCACGTACAAGAGTATTTTGTTCATGTTTGGAATAAACAGGTCGTCGGAAAGGCCTGCAATCTCAATAACGAGTTCTTTACAACAAATATTAAAAAAATTATACTTTGGCCCTTATAAACAAAGTTGCCCATGCTTCGCATGCAACGATCCATTGAACTACACTTAAATGACCTCGGTTGAAATGAAATTTCTGGTGGCAAACAAAATTTTCAGCCAAAATTTTGAACAAAATCCCCCCCCCCCCAAACCCATCCCATTTATATCATAATCAACAACAAGACCTCACCTCATCTCATTTCTCTTCTTCCTACCCCAACTCCACACCTTCCTCTCCATTCACAACATTGCAACTCTACTCAAGAACCCAATCTACACTTTTCTCCCAAACATCAACACGTATCCTATGATAGAGCATCTCCGTGTTCAAATTAATTGAGGTAGTTTTCCCTCCATTTAATGTTCATGTAGCACTTTTATGAACATACCTTCTACAATGATTAAATATTTTTATTAAGTGTGTTAACTATGTTACATGTTATGTAGTGTATATAGATTTTGTTCATGATTTTAGGGCTGATATTATGGTTGATTTTAGAAAATAATTATATTTTAGTATGAACGTAGGTTGAATGTGCAACGTCGGCCATTGCATCGATAAGTACGAGATACAATGGATGGTAACATAGGTCGCATTTGGCAGGAACTGACTGGAACACATATAAATAATCGACATCGCTTGTCATTCGGATACAGAGACCTTGATCATTTCATCATAACCCTCTTTCCTCCATTGGATGTTTTGATTTATTTCATACGCTCTCCACTTTATAATTTGTACACCATTGTTACATGTGTATCTGTTGTAATAGGAAAATGAGAGTTTGTAAATACAATGCAATTGCTATTGATAAAAGATTGTTGGGGCATCTAATATTAAATCATAAAAAATTGTTCGACAAATGATGTCCAACTGATTCATATGCGATCTCGCACAAATTCACAGCCAAAATGACTCTTGAACGACGTTGCATAAAGCGAGGTCTTCTTACCGATGTCAGCCAAATAAAATGACGTCGTATTAATCAACGTTCCACGTCACCACGTGATGTCTCTTTAAATTCTCGGTGATGTCGGTTTTCATATGACCGGCGTCGAGGTGATTGAGATCGCACCTTTTCGTAACCCATCGCATGCCTTCATATGATGGGCGACGTCGCTCCATGTGAATGCCGAAGTCAATTTTTGCGATATCGCAGGTATGATATACCCTGGTTGACCAATTACCATTGATCGACATCGTTCACAAAACCTATCGACGTCGGTTGGAAACCGAGGTAAAGAGTTTTTTTACCTCGGTTGTGAACCAAGGTAAAAAAAAACATACCTTTTACTCTGGCTGTATGTACCTCGGTTCTTCCAGGACTAAAACCAAAGTAAAAGGTCATGTAGAACCGAGGTAAAAGGTCATGTTTGTTGCAGTGATTTTGCAACTCGTGCTAGTTTCTCTTATTATGTTATATTTGTTAATTTTCACTCTCGTTTTCACTTGGATATACCCTCTGCGACACAAGTCTGGTTTTGTCGAGGCATACCTTCATTTTGAGGCACTAGTTGAGAACTAGTTTTCTACTTCTATCAAGGTTTTTCAAAGTGATGGAGGGACAGATTTTGTAAACTCTCACATGCGATCCCATTTTTCTTCAAAGGGTAGTTATCACCAGCTTTCATGTCTTACACACTGGAGAAAAATGCTCGAACTGAGCGGAAACATCATCACATCACGAAAATAGGGCACTTTATGCTTTTCCTTTCCGGTTTGCACCATTCCTTTTGGTGCGATGCATTCAGTGCAGCTTCCTACACTTTAAATTGGCTACTCAAACTTGTTTTATCTGGTCAGTCTTCACTCTATCATTTTAATCACTAATCTTAATTAGTTCAACTTTCATCCTTTTGGTTGTCGAGTTTTTCCATATTTGCATCCTTATCCTCCTCATAAATTGGCGCCTTAGAGATTTCCATATATTTTCCCGCTATGAAGAAGGATTATAGTACTCGGCATGCTCGCTTTGATGAGCACTTTTCCCAGCCTCTTGCATAGGTTCTGCGGATGTCCCTCCTTCACTTTGATGTTTTAGCCTTCGTGGAACCTTCATCATTGCCATTGAAAGCTTTTGACCCTTCACCATCAGCCTCATCGCTCACAATCCTGATGATGTTAACTTTCCACCTGTGCCAGGAGTTACGCCTATAACAGCAGCTCCAATGTGTGGCTGCCCCCCTGCGACTGCGCCATTTACGACCACCACAAGCTCGCACGCACCTCTCAGACACGCAAGACAACGTGCTTGCCGCTGTTCCATGAAGCTCATCCATTGTCACGCATCGTTCTTTAGCGTTCCTAATTTCCTTGACTCCCCAATTGCGTGAGCCAGTTTCTCGCCATCTGATGGTCACTCGCTCACTCACTGGTTCTCTCGGGTAAAAGGATTTTTTATTATTATGATAAAACTATATTTTTGAGTGCTCTATTTGCTAAAACCAATCCACATAGTTATCACTCGGCTGTCAACGATCTTGATTGGGTTGCTATTATGGATTATTAGATGGATGGGCTTCACACTCAGAAGACTTGTCCCTCGTCCTATGCATGTTAATGTTGTTAGTTCAAAGTGGGTCTTTCTTTTGAAGTACAAGGCTGATGGCTTGCTTGATCATTACAAAGTGAGTTTTTTTGCGCAAGTTATTTCGCAATTTCTAGGTTTTGATTATGATTATTCTTTTAGTCTTGTTGTGAAGATATCTACAATTTGTACAGTTTTATCTTTAACCATTTTTTGTCAATGGTCGTTACATTAGTTAGGTGTTTAAAATGCCTTTTTGAATGGCTTTCTTGACTCATCATTTTACAAGAAGTAACATGTCGTTTATAAAGACCCCATGTGTCTAGACTATATATGTTGTCGGCGCAAGGCCATATATAGTTTGAAACAAGCTCTCCGTGCTTGGTTTCAATGTTTCAGTTATTTTTTCTCATTGGCCTGGGTTTTCTTTGCAGCTCTTTTGACACATCATTATTTGTGTTCTCACAAGGTGCCTCTTTGATAATTATTGGTTATGTGAATAACATTATACTTACGTGAAATGATGGTTCTCTCATTCGTAAGTTTACTGATCGTGTGGATCGTGAATTTAAGATCACCAATATTGGCACCTTACAGTATTTTTGGGTTTAGAGGTTGTCCCCACTACAGATAACTTATTCCTTGGCTAGGAAAGATACGCCAGGGACATCTTGACACACGCAGGAATGCAGAACTATGCTCCAATTGCCACGCCTTTTATGTTCTTTTGGCAATCTCACTCTTTATCGATCTTTGGTTGGTGCACTTCAGTACTTGTCAATCACACGTCCCTACTTGTCTTATGTTGTCAATATTGTCAGTCACTTTATGCAGAATCTTACTGGTGACCACTTTCAGGCTGTTACTTGAATTTCGCACTATGTTTGTGGTACTCTTCATTATGGTTTGGTTGTTTATGAAAATCCATCTGTTTACCAGTACCTGGCTATTTTGATGGCGATTAGGCTCGTTGTGTAGACAAGCAAAAATCTACATATGGTTATGCCATTTTTCTTTGTAGTAACCTGGTTTCTGGGAGTGCAAAAAAGCAACCTATGGTTTCTCGTTCTAGTTTACAATTAGAATATCGCGTCATGGACAATACTCCAGAGGAGCTAGCCTAGTTAATGAATCTTCTTAGGGACTTACATGTGTCGATTTGTGTGTCACATGAGTTGCTGTGTGATAACAACAGTACTCTCTTTTGGACTCAAAATCCATTTTTGCATAGGAGGGTCAAGCACGTTGATATTGATTATCATTTTGTTCATGAGGTGGTTTCTTCGGGAAAGTTTAAGGTATCTTATGTTTCCTCTGATCTACAGTTTGTTGATATCTTTACAAAGGGTTTACCTCATCCTCTGAGTTCTTGCGTTCCAACCTCTACATGGCTGGAAACCATACGCTTAGCTTGAGAAGGATGATGAAGTTTGATTTTTTTTTACTCTGTATCCTTTTGTACTCACCTATAAATATGAATATACACAGCCCTAACAATTACAGGTTTTACATTCTATCATGTGAGCTTCCCCTCGATCACTGGTCGAGATAACCCCACAGTAAGCTGAGGATTTCAAAACTTTGCACGACCAAAACTGCATATAATGGGGACCCATCCACAAGTAATCTCTAGGATGGGGTTTCCAAACATCTCAATGATAACAATGGTGCAAATTATTTCAGAGAAGATCAACCCTATCATTGGTGACGTCCCTTTTCCCAACGGTACCTACAGTGACTAGCTAGTATACAACAATACCCGCCTTGGCAGGCGGCTCCACCCAAAACTCATTACTATATCCTAATATTAGCATGGATCAAAACCCTTTATCGTGGCCGATGCAAACCCACTACGGAGCACGGATAGCAAGCAATGCGTATGGTGGCTTTTGCTTCTGTCCACTTAGCCACATAGTCAATGGCTTGCAAAATTTAGATGTATCCACCCAAGTTTGGGAATGGTCCTATGAAATCTATCCCCCGCACATCAAAATCTAACAATACAAAAGGGAAGATTGTGGCATTTCACTCTTGGCCTACATGTTTCCCGCCCTTTGACAATTGTTGCAAGATTGGAAAAATTAATAGGCGTGTTTCCATTTGTTAGGCCAATAGAGGTCACTTTCCAATACTAAACTAATGGTTTTTTATGGCCAAAGTGGTCACTACAAGCGAAAGAATGGAAAATTTTGAGAACGGATTTCTCTTCACTTTCTGGGATACACCTCCTAATCATTTTATCTGAACAATGTTTCCATATGTAAGGATCATCCCATACATAGTGTTTCGCTTCACCTCGCAAATCATCTCTCTTAGACTTGATGTATGAAGGGGGGAATTGGTCCATGACTAGGTAATTCAATAAGTCTGCATACCAAGGTTGACTTGTTGTAAAACCAAACAATTGCTCATCGCAAAATTCCTCCCGAATAGGCTCTACTGTTGTTTTTTTTGTCGGTTCTAGCTCTTGGGAGGCACTAGCTTACTCAAATGGCTTGCTACTAAATTTCACTCCCTTTTTATCTCACCTTCAAATCAAATTCTCTCAAAAGAAGTATCCACCTAATCAATCTAAGTTTTGTCTCCTTTTTGGTCATCAAGTGGCAAAGAGTTGCATGATCCATGAAGACAATGACCTTAGCACTAAGGAAGTATTGCTTAAACTTCTCGAGTGCAAATACTATAGCCAATAACTCTTTCTTTGTAGTAGATTAATTGTGTTGAGCATCATTAAGAGTTATCGAAACGTAGTAGATAGCATATGGAACTCTTCCCACCCTTTGGCCAACGACGGCACATATGGAATAGTCACTAGTATCACACATGATTTCGAAAGGAAGAGACCAATTGGGGGATTGGATTAAGGGAGCGGACACTAGAATTGATTTCAAATAGTCAAATGCCTTTTTGCACTCATCATCGAATACGAACTCTACACGATACAGACCGTGTAAAATTATATTAAGATGGTCTTCATCAATGCAAGTTTTATTGACCACTCTTTTATCGGGGGGAAATTCCGATAAAATGGTCTAGTAACCTATGTAAAAAAATTTAAACAAGAGACTTATGGAAAGTTTGTATCGGAGGATTCCTATTTGTAGGATTTGGGTATCAACTGGATCTTTAATTGGGGAGTTTTAATTTCTTTGTATTTTATTGTCTTGATGTTAATCAGAAATGTGGATGGATTAATTTTGTGTGTTTAGTTGAATGATTATTACTGTGTGATCGGTTTGAGATGTAACACTACCTTGAGTCGATCGATTTTGTTTGTTGATTTCGGGTCAATGTTACTAGACAGTACATAGTAGGGACCACTCATATTCATATATACCATCCATATTGTTACTTAGACTTTTTTATAGAATTTTAATATATAGTTAGTGACTTCATTAACTTTTATTATTGCCATTCAGACCCTTGATTAGAAATGTAATAACCAGCTAGTGTCTTTGTGTTAACAGAAGTAGAGAAAAGTGATAAAAATAACCCTATGGTTACATGAGAGTGCCAAAATAACCTTGATAATTTGAAGGTGCCAAAATAACCCTAAGTTTCCGTCCAAAGTGCTGAAATAACCCTGCCGGCGTTGACTGAAAAATCTGGCATTGACCATCCTAAAAATGACCAAAATACCGCTGCTTGGTTTTCTATAAAAAATTGAACGCTTTTATCCTATAAAAATATAAGGTTAAATCAATACTTTCTATAAAAAATATAAGGTTAGACCATTACATTTTTTTAAAAATATATGTCAAATTAAAATATTTAAAATATATAAGGTTATATCAGTACATTAAAAAATGTAACGTTAGATCAGTACTTTCTAAAAAACTCCAACAAAAATAACACATTCCACATTTGGTACACTAACTTGATAGACATATATTATACAGATAGTGTACACATGATTAAATTCATCCTGCATAAATCAAATACATATCCAAAATTAGGTTAGATCAAACTTTTTTACGTACTCTAACTTAATGCTGAGAAGTGAATAAATTTTCAAATCCTCAATGGAAAATAAATACCAGTATATCTCCCCAAGACCTTCTTCTCCTTTCCCATTTAAATCATTGTAACACACACGGTTACCTGCTAGATTCTCACAATTCACAGTTATGGTGTATCTCTATTTGCTCTTCATTCCTCTGATTTGGATATTAGCTAATATTTGTTGAATTTAGAGTACAAAAACTATATTCCATTTTTCTATGCATTTATGGAAAGGAAGCTGGGCTCATCCCCCCAACCCCTATTCGTGCAGGAGAAGTTCATAGTTCAACATCATTTACCTTTGTTAATAAATGTCAGCTCCACCACTATCAACCATTGGGTTCGCTCTTCAAATCAGCAATTCGAGAACGATCTAAGCATCAATTTCTAACCGTACAAGAGGACAGAGTTTTTTTGGGTTCAATTCGTAGGTTGTTGAGGGAGGAGAAGAATTGGAAGGAGGAGGGAGAATTAGAAGAAATATCTATTCTGAACTCAGGGGGTAAAATATCAGTTTTAAAAAAATCAATATAATAGTACGTATTTGATGAATGTATAAATTTAACTTGATAAGTTCATATCGACTGTGAAAACTGGAACATATCATGCCTTCATTTATCTTGTTAGAAAATATTTTGTTTTTGTTGGTATTGTACAAGTAGTGATGCTAACCTTATGTTTTATAAAGATGTATTTCCTCTGTTTATCTATTAGTGACATATCACTTTTGGTGTTAAAATTTAGGAGATGCTAAATGAGTGGATAAAATGGAATTGAAAGAAGAAAAATAAAATGAGTGGATGTAATAATCTCAAACTTGCCATAACTAGAAAGTGTCAATATTTTTAAAAATCCCAGATTAAAAATTATGTCAATAATAGAGAAGCGGAGGGAATACTGATCTAACCTTATGTTTTTATGGAAAGTACTGATCTAACTTTATATTTTTATAGGATAAAATCATCCAATTTTTTTAAAGACTAAGTAATGGTATATTGGTCATTTTCAGGATAGTCAACGCCAAATTTTTCATCATCAATGTCGGCAAAATTATTTCAGCACTTTCATCAATAATTTAGAGTTATTTTGACACTTTCAAATCATGCCATATTTTTTTGACACTTTCTTGTTACAAGTGAATTTCACAATTTGACACCCTAATTTAAAAATTGTTCTTAAGAGGTACTCATTTTTTTCATTAATGTCCCAGAAAGGTACTTTTTATATAAACGTGGATACCTTTATGACACAATTTTGATTCAAATTAATACCCTTATTTTACTGAAAAGTACCTTCTGAGATATAAATTTTTTTTAAAAATACCTTTAAAAAACAAATTCAAAATTTGGGTATCAAACTGTGAATTTCGATTAAAGATGGATATTATTTTAGACAGTCTCTCCTTTCTTGTAAAACATAGATTAATTGTATTTTTCCCTAAGAATTACCTCATCCCTTTATGTAAGGATCTTTGACATATTAGCTATTTAACCGATCTAATCATTTTAAGGGATTGAATTCTCAAACATCCTCATTTGTTATTCGAATTTATATAGTTTAAAAAGTTGCTATTTGAATATATATAATTTTTTTAAAAAAGTGCCCCCTGTCCCCTTTCCCCTGGTCTTATTATCTCTATATATTAAAAGTGTCAATCCCCCTTTCTACGGTAAACTTTCGTCGACCGAAATTCCCTTTTTTTTCTTTTTTTCCCTTCTTCATTCCACTTACATTTACACGTGTCAAACTGCATCTAGATCTTCATTTACTACTTCAACGGGAAGCGGTGGCTTCGATCACCGGTGGCGGAGGGTGGCAGCGATGAAGCTCAGGTAGCGACAGACGACTTCTCTGGCCGTGGTGCGCCAACCAGTAGGTGGCATCGTGGGCTTATCCTTCTTCGACAATGAGTGATAGGTAAGAGGTGGACGAGCGATGTGAGAAGCGGACGAGCGAGCAGGTTCTTCTCCGGCGAAGAGCTTCTTCAACGCCAAAATACATATACCTGAGATACCGCCAAAATGGAACATAATCAGATGAAATCGACATTACCTATGTATGATAAACATAATGGTGATGAGATCACCGCGCTTTCTTCTTCTCACGGCGGATATGCTTGATTCCGGGCCGATAATGTTCCCATTGCTAGTATCTTCTTTCTACGTCAGCGGCTTCTCGTCGTGGACCAGCACGGTAGCAGACTTGGAGTCCCGATTGGAGGATGCCCAGGTGGACAAATCTGAATCTACATTGAAGGAGACGCTTTCTTAGAACTATAAGGTAAGGTTTGTTAATTTTATGAAAAATGATGTAATGGATTATGTAATTTTTGTTGTTGGTAAAGTGTTTGTGAAAATGTCTAGGAGGTGAGGGGTACCAGAGACGAAATTTTGACGCCGTCCTTCTGGTGTTTCAGGGGATTTATGTTAAGAAATTGTCTCTCAGAATGTGTAAGGCTGTTGTTGAGAGAACTCGTGCCTCGGAAGCATCATTGATCCAAGCCAGATTATTCGCTAGCGGGGTTGATGTCTTTGCATTCTGTCAGCCATCTTTTTTAAGCCATTTTTCTCAAAGCCAGGTCGCTCCAAGAACTCAGGAAAGTTAAAGGTAATGAAACTTGCTAATTAATCCTATCAAACGTAAGTGAGTTCATTTTTCGTTGTGGAACAACCAACTTCATTATTGTCTTCTTTCATAAGGAACTGAAAGGAAACTTAGAGTTTTGAGTAAGTTCATCAAAGCTGAGCCAATTATGTTTGATTGAATGATTTAAAGTAATTCTCCCTACTGCAATTCAGTGTAACATTCAAATTCTGCAGCAGAATAAATAGAAATTGTATAATATTGCAGAAATAGAGACGAAGATAAGGCTAGAAAACATGAACTTAATAATATGTATAATCTTGACTTCTGTGATCAATAGAAAAATGAAATATGAAGATGTTGATCTGTATCCCAATATAAAAGAAAATCTGAACCAATTTTTGCACACATGCTGATCTGTATTTCCTCTAATAGCAGCAGGTACCATTTCTATTTGAAATTGCCATCATGACTGTTAGTTTGACCTCAAGTTCTCCTCACATATGTGAAGTTTCCCATATCTTTGCAGAAAAATTGCATTAGGTTTTGATAGCCTTATCTAATGTTCTATTCTCAATTAAATTGCAAGCTCATGCGATGTAGTTTGAATCATTCATTATATCTTATTTGTGAGGCGCAGTAGTCAATTGAGGAAGAGAAGATATTCAAACAGGACTATGCACATGAATTAGGTGTTTTTTTCTTCCTTTTTGACAATTGAATTGATGATGATTATGTAATACTTTATTCTTTGAATGACTTTATGTGCTTGTAGCTATGTTTTTTCCTATGATATACTGTATGAATTGTTGAGAGGTGAGTGTAGAGAAAAATCATAGTTGAGGATAATTGCAA
>JAUOBV010446171.1:0-17605 GCA_032360425.1 Rubia occidens | reverse complement strand
TATGTATCTGCTTACTTCATACTCCCTCCGTTCATTAGTATTTGACATACTTTTTTAGTGAGTTTTCTCAGGGCATGTTTGAACATTAATAACTTTTGCTACACATGTTAATATCATGTAAAATTTTAAAATTTGGAAAGTACATGCTATGGAGAATTTAACGATACCTCACATGATAATATTACTGCTTATATTTTACATGAAATTTATAGTTAAACGTGGATTGAAAAAAGCAACTAAAAAAGTGCGTCAAACACTAATTAACGAAGGTGGGAGCAGGCATTTATAGACTTCTTAGAACGCGTCTAAGTATACACAGCGGCTACTTTTCAAAGTGGTGGGGAGATAGTTGACTGGTCAAAGTTATCCAACTCTATTTTAAAACGAGGTGTTCAAGTGTGTCAACCATTTAATATTGCACCCAAAAGCTTAGGTCAGGATCGTTAGATTCACTTTTCTACATGTCTACGTTTAGTTAGTTATTAATGGTTTCGGACATAAATTATGGATGGGATTTTTATAGTAATTATAAACGAGAAAGTCTTATGAAAGTTGTCGTCTTCTCCATAAACTTATGGACAAATTTTTTGATATTTTATTTTTAAATTTATAAAAAAATTAAAAATTGTATTATATAAGTTAAAACAATTGATAATGCCTTTTAAAATGTGAAAATTTTAAAAAATAGAATATAAAAAATATATATTAGAATGTTTAAATTTAGTACTTCTCCATCTCAGTTTAAATTGCACAACAATCATTATCACACAGTTCAAGAAACATGTTTAACTATGTATACTAATCGCAAATAAAAAGTTGATATTTAAAAACTAATTTTTACAACGAATTCAACAATATTACATATGATAATTTTGTTGCTTATGTCTATTTAAATATGTAGTCAAACTTTGAGAGAGAATAGTGTTTAAAAAACAATTTTGCAATTTTACCTGGGATTAAGGGAGTATAAAATTTAACAAATGTAGTGTATAAATTTAAAAATACAGTAGTCTGTCCATAACTTATGGTAGACCACTTGTGATGAGACCTGCTCATTATAAAGTACCGGAGCAGTAGCATTAAAAATTGAGTATATTGTGCCAGAGCGCTTTATATAGCTTACCATAAATATTAGAAATATAAAATGAATTTTTTTAAAACTCGGGAGTTAAAATATATATTCCATTTTTGAGGATCATTTTCAAAAAAGGCTAAAATTCATATTTCGAATTGTAAATAGATGGAAAAAGAAAGGAATCGCTTTGGGCGGTGTTCTCTAGTCATTAGTACATGAATATTCATTAATAACGCCAATGCGCGACGTTTTTTGCGAACTTGCGCGGAACACATGTTTCGATATCGGAACATACATGTCGCACTGAAGGAAAATAGAAGGGCGAAAATGTGCAAACGTTAAATGGTAGTTTTAAAAGAACCGATGTCTTACGTGTAAAGAACAACCATTTAATTGTTTAATTCACGCATGTTTTGAGTAAGCGTCGCGACATGACTTTTACTTTTGATATTGGAACAGCTAAGATTTATAAACGATATCGGTTGTGCAATCTATATATCAATCAATTTCATTGCATTCATTCATGCATTTATCTTGGATTTCATTGTTCATATAACTCGATTCTCAAAAAATTCAATCTAGACATGATTATGGTCCTCATTAGGTTATTAATTGGACTTTGTAGGAAACTGAATTCTTTGACCATAATTGATGACCTGCAACTTTTATGAACTATATAAAAGTGAATATTGGATCTCAGAATTTGACAGTCACTTCCCTTTCGGCGTTCCCTCTAAAAATTTAGCCAAAATTTCCGAACTACATCCAGTAAGTTTTTCCGGATTAGTTTGTATTTTGTCCACTATGAGTATTGTATTTAAAAAACAATCACTCCTTTCATTATTTTCTGGCATCATAGTATATTTTTAAGAATGTCGGGCTCAAAATCTAGGCCTACCTTTATAAAAGTGTTCAATCTGGCGACAGACCCGGCGGAATTCAAGTTTCCATCACGTTTTGGGGTGAATAACCCCGAGATATGCATGGGTCAAAAATAACTAAGGGGAAGATGAGGAGCGACTTTCGTGCGAAAGCATGCTCTAGTTGTTTAGCGATACAAAGGGTGTCTTCTAAACTCGTGATTAGTGGACTTTTGTTAGTCGATATGTGCACCCAACGTCGTCAAAAACCGGGGCGCAAGCGGTCAAAGATAAAACGTAAACAGTGATGTCCTAATTACTCATAAATATTATAGAGTAGATAGTGGTAAGTCGGGTGTTGTCTTCAAGGAAAAGAGGGTTCAAATGATAGGTTCACATAATAACACACTCAAGTGTAACCAAGTGAGAGTGCTAGTCAAAGAGGGGAGGGGGTGATTAATAAACTAATGACTACGAGCATAAAGGGTGAGAAATAAACTAACATGGAAATCTAAGTAAATGTCTGAGTATGATAATAAGAAACCATGCATTTGCGTTACATGTTTAATATTGGAATTTGTATCCTCCATTCCTATTCACATAAACACATAATTCATAGTCTATGCTCTATCACGCGATGTGGAGAGGTTTATTCATCAAGAACTCCCGTGGGACTGTCACTCCTCGGTTATGCCCTCTCCTCAAACTCTCACCTCCTGTGGATATATCATTAGCAATAAAACACAAGATAACAATGATAATAGATACATAAATAGGATGAATCTAAGAATTTCACGAATCACTAATTAAACATGTTTAGCAAATACTTCCAAGTACTAATCTACTATAGTCTAAAATAACCCATAACAAAGTTTGGATTAAAAGACATAAACATGGTGAAATAACCGAAGAGAGAAGAGAAAAGTACAATGGAAAGTCATAAGTATTTTAAATTTCCTTCCCCGCACTTAAATCTCGCATTGTCCTCAATGCATGTACAAACTTCCAAACAAGTCTTAAGGAAGGAAAAGAGAAGATATTCATGATGATGTTCGAAACTAACAACGCATGCTTGCACAATATATAGGTCAAATGAACTTACTCCCATGACCACTATGTATCCTACCCTCACTTTGTTGAGTCCAACTAACTTGGGATTTAGGTTTGGGTGGTTACGGGAGTGATCTCAAGGTTGTTAGGGGATTCCACCCAGTCTACGGCGTAAGTTCTCATTCAGCACATTTTGCCTTCATACCCCCAACCTAACAATCCAACAAAATTCAAAGTGCATAACAAGCGTACACTACTACAAACTAAGGCTAATGTAACACTTTGAAAGTGTTGCTTTAGGTGATAATGATACTAAATGAGCAATTGCTACACTTTTACAACTATTACCTTAAGTGATTTTGCATTAGATCTAGTGTAACACTTTCAAAATTTTGATAACACTTTAAAGATTTACGTAACACTTTTCAAAGGTTTACGTAAAACTTTTCAAGTTATTGTAACATTTTAATAAGTGGTGCAAAAAAAGTGTTACGATAGATCTAATTTGTAGTAGTGACATTTAGATTTTTTGGTGTTGATGTTCCATTGCTTGTCACTTTTCTCGTTGAATACGAAGGAAGAGAAAACACGCAATGTTATGTTGAACATTACTCCACATCGGAAGAGTCGTAGAGGTAATGGATCTGCGTCATTCAAGATTGTGAGAGAACAATTAGAACAATATGTTCTACTAGCCATTCAAAGGGTAATGTCCGAGGAGGAGGCTAGGGCATAGGCTGTTCCGATCTATGTTGAATAAATAGATTGGTGTGATCTATTTCTCAAGGCATGGAAAAACAAGAAGGGTGAGTTTGTCAAAGATGAGGACATTTAACTTTCAGAAAAAGTGGTACGTGTTTTATTAGCTTTGATTATTTTCTTGCACATATTGAATTTTTGTTGTCACTTAAGTTGGGGTATTAATGCTCTTCATCGCTTCTGGTTTGGTAGGCTAAATTAAAACAAGATAAATGGAAGGTCAATTCATTCCCACCCGTAAGCATGACATCTTGTGCGAGGTAATGGGAAAATCCAACCACCCGGGACGCGCTAGGGGGCTGGTGCATTCGTGACACAAAAAGAGGCTTTTGGAATTGTCCGTTATTATGATAGGTCTAAACCATCATACATGTTGCAAAAGGAAGCTATTCTTTGGGACAAAAAATTACAGCAATGGGAGATTTTGATTCGAAAGTTAGTGAACCACACAAGCCTTGTCGTACCAAAAATATCCTGAGGATCTTAACAGCGGCTGGGAGCCACCATCGAGAGTTTCTCACCACTCTCCGGGCCACATTGAAGTGAACAAAAATAGATTACAGCCAGGACCCAAAATTGTGGCATTCCTTGACAAGGCAATCTTATCATCCCTAAAAAAGGTACGGAGAATTATCAATAAAAATGACATCTATTTAGATCGTTGGTAACAAAATATTTTTTATCAGTGTAGGGTTCTCAACTATGCAAGATTTACGTGGAGGTTGGTGAAAATAGAACACTGATACATGTAGCTGATGGTATTTTTTATGAATGGATGAAACATCATCATTCCAAACCTATCGGAGATGGGGAATTGCAAGGGTATCCATGGAGAAACCATTCGTATACAATGCAATGTTGCATATTCCCGTTGGAGATTATAAGAAGGTTGGCCCGACCTAAGGAATATTTCTTCTTTAGCCTCAGTGTTTTGTTTATGTTGATCCCAATAAGGACGATCATTTGAAGTTGAAACCCCCAAAACCTAAAAAAACTATTGTACCGGTGGGGAAAAACACCAAACTTCAAACAACGATAGAAAGAGTGGAGAGGGGGTCACTTCCTTTTGTTCATGTATTATCCGATTGGATCTTGGCACACCAACATAACTTAACATACATTTTTTTCCGGAAATGAGTGTATTTCTAGAAGAAGTCGAGACATCATTGCATTATGGAGTAATTTTGAAGATTTATGTATGTGTGACCAAGTCAACCAAACAATCACGTCCCTCTTTCTAAAATTATAAATTGTATGTGTAAGGTACATGTATTACTTTGGTAACCAAAGGAACAAGGGTCGGGTAGGCTATTTGTGTCAGTTGATGACTCAATGAATCGGGTGTTCAAATCAAGAGCGGATAGAATACATACGCAAATGCATAGTCCAGAAGGGGAAAATCTTTATTGCGCCATACATTGAGAAGTAATGATTTATATTTTCATACTATTGTGCATAACCATGCATACTTACATATTCTTGCATACTTATATAAAAGCTGGATGTAGGGATCATAGGAGATTTATTTTCAATGTTCAGGATGACAAGCATGTGTATTGGATGGATCCATTGCACTTTCAACCTTCACAACCATTTGTAGATATTTTGAAGAGTGTGTTCAAGGATTCTAATCGTCAAAATGAATTTAACGTAGTCCAAATCAAGGTTTAAATAACTACAATCGCCACCTACTAAATTATTTCAAATTTCATTTTTACTAACTTATTTCCATGAACATAATTAGTACAAGAAACAAGAAAAAATATGAGAGCATGGGTGGAACGTAATGTTATACGCAGCGGAGTGCGTTAAAGATTTCTGGTTGGATTACCTTGAGATTGACAAAGTAAGTATGAAGTTCATAAAATTCATTTTTTTTAAAATTTAATAATACACTACTAACCTACTCGAACTAATTTATTATATTGTAATGTGCACAATTTTTTCCTAAGAAACACGAGTCGTATTCACAGGATAACATAAACATGGTAAGAAATTGTTTGTCAAGACATATAATCGATGTCCGATCTGTAACTATTGGAATACCTAACATGGTATTATGAAAAATATATCAACAATCGTTACACGTATTTTTCGGAATAGAATTTGATTATTTTCTATTCCTGTCTATAGATAGTTGCTTTATTAGTATTGTCTATAGATTCTTGGTAGAAGTACTATCATGTTGTTTAGTGTTAGATAGTTATAAAGTTTGATTAATGCTCTGTGCAGAATATAATCTATTCGATTTTTATTCCTATGTATAGAAAATTGCAAATGTAGCGAAGTCTATACAGTTTTGGAAACCCTAACAATGTAAAAGTGATTTTTTGAAAAAATTATTGGTGATTTAAGGTTATTTTAGGCCGGATTTAGCAAAGAATTAAAAAATTTCCAACGAAGCCGAAAGTAACTACGAACTCTGAAGTCAGGTTCCTCTTGCAAGGAACCAAAGAACCGGTTTACATTTTTTGAACTCGGAACCTAAGGGCTGAAGAAATTTACAAACTCGAAACCTTAAGATGCAACAAAAGTTACAAACTCGTAATAGATGTCAGTAAATAAAAAATTCGATACCAAAAATCCAGGTTTTTAACGGAAATTGGATCCAATTCAGTAACCTTCTCATTGACTCCGACATTCGTTCAGGTACCGAAACTTATTGTAGCTTCCGGTCCCGAAAGTGGCAAGCACGATCGACGGAATCATTAAGCTTCTGAACTCGGAAGCGTTTTAAAGGTTGTTCCTCCAGCTTGAGGAAGGCGGAAAATAACTGCCTTCGATTGTGTAGTTTAAAGGCGGTTCCGCCTTTGATCGTGGAGGATCAAAGGCACTTGTGTAGGTTCCTTCCCTGGTTCGATAGAATTGCCTTTAATCCATCATTCCCACACTAGTATTGCTTCCCGCAAAAATCTTGATCGCTTGACAGATAAGAGCGTATCACACATCAATATCATTAAGCTAAACAAGGATTTTCAAGAACTGTAACACCACTTGACCCAAATCACTATTCATGTTGTCCAAACTGTAAACACCTTGAAAAATACAGTTCAATCTATCCAAATAAATAGAACTCCTAATATAAAAAGCCCAAAGGAAATCACTAATAAATTATCTATACAATCATATCAGACAAAGTACATCGACGTGAACAGTTTAATCGAGTGATCATCATAAACACAACAATCTAATATATCAATTTGAAGAACAATACTAACGTATTGAAATAATTTCACACTTATTCAATAACATAAAAATTCAAAAAAAAATCAATTGGAAAAATTATTGTTTCCCCGTATCTCAATGATGGGAAAATGGGGGAGAATATTGAAGAAAACGTAGGGTTTTTTTAGAGAGGTGGAATGAAGAGGTTGCAACCATTTATGAAGGTGAGAGTGCCACAAACCTTATTGTCTGCAATTTTCTTTATGATTAGGAGTCCTTTGCTTGTCAATTAAATCTATGGAAAAATTTATTTTTTTTAAAAAATGTCTCATGATCGGTAACCTGTCCATAAACTATGGATTGGTCAGAGACCTAATTGCAATTTGATATATTGGGGAAGGGAAATGAATTGGGTTAGACCAGGTTATATTAATCACGAGTTGGGTTCTGCAGTTAGGTCCTAGACCTTTGCCATTCCTCTTCTTTGCCTCTCTTACACGGTTTGCCTTCTCTTCCTTCTCCATCAACAACTGTCATTTCTTCTCCATTCCGATCTCTTCCTTCTCTCCACTACAGTGCATCCTGCAACTTTCAATCCTCCCATCGAATGGTCAATTTTTACTTTGAACGGCTGATTTCCAATTTCCATTAAAATCATCAATGATGAAACCTAATAGGAATCAAAATAAATGTCAATTCACATATCCTCTGCGTCGAATCAATTCAAACTACTGAATTTAAGTTTCATTCAAACAAAAATCAATTTGAATCAAGTGAAATTTCACCTCCTAGACCCAATCTCCTTTGAACCATACACAATTACGAAGCTTATATTGTAGAATTGGACATGAATTAAATCTCTGAAGTAGTGAATCTGTGAATTCAACTGCTATGAACATGTAAAAAACATGTGGCGAACATAAACAAATTAAATGGCACTGAAAATTTTCATATAGATTATGCTTTTGTTACCTTACAATACATATTGTTTGTATTAAAATACATATTTGATTTAAAACTTTAGATATAAATTATTTTAAAAATTCTACAAGATAGTGTATGAAAGGTTCCATGATTGGGGATGTAATTCCAGTGAGAAAATTAATCCTTTTCAAATCGAGAGCTTGGAACCATCACACTTACGGGCTGCAAAATCATCCACAACTTTTGAGTTTGAAGCGAGGATGATCGGCCACTGAGACACTGCTTCATCCGGGGTAGAGGAAGTGGAACCCCTAGGGGATTACAAGCATGAGTGAGTAGACTCGCTGTCAAAAAAGACAAATGTTAAGCATGGATATAGGAATGTAGGAAGTGATGTAGAACATAATATAGTAAAGTTAAAACGCTAGCACAATGGTCGAATTTTTATTGATCAAAACAAGAATGAAAATTACTCGGCAATGCCTTCACTATTTATAGGGAACTAAATCTCCTTATGGAAAAAGGAAAAGAAAACTAAATCTCCTAATGAAAAAGGTAAAAATGAAACTAAATCTCCTGAGAAAAAAAGAAATTGCCCTAAATAAAGAAAGTAAACTATATGACCTAATTAAGGGAAGGAAATAAAATACTTTAATTAAAGGGAAAAAATAAAATGTTATCAACGTCGATCCCACCTGTCCATAAATTCCAACCCTAATGCCACATCATTCTCCTGGGGGTCAAAAAAATTCGTCCCCAAATTTTTTGTGTGTCTTCATCCAAATCATCAAATTCTAACACTGGCGTCGACAATTCAGAAAATTGTATAAATTCTTTGAATGCACAAACTTCTGCATGTAAGTGAACGTCATTATCCCCACACCATTCCCTCTTTAATAAAGAATATTTTCCCTCAAATGAGGCTCGGCATCATCACCAAGAAAATAATTGTACACTCGAGTTGCTCTCTTCTTTACATTCTTACCTCTATTTACCTCCACAATTTTTTACGGTACAGGCATTGCCTTAGTACCTCCAAATGGCGGATCATTCGTGCCAAAGAGAGTAAACTATATAAAACTAGCACTTGGGGATATTTTTGTTCCATGACCGGTAGTATATTTCTATCCTATATCCAATCAATTACAAGACGTATAAACCTATCCTAATACTTGTGTCACATAGTCTGGTCGATTGTCAGCGCTTTCCCCTGTCTGTCACACAGAGGTGCTCTCATTTTCTTCTACCGACACTGCCTCCGTAATTAGGGAAGTGAAACAACAGCCCCACCGTCGTGCAGTTCTATTCATTCCTCGTAAAGAATTACATCTCGAGCACTCTACTATGAATGCTTCTCACCAGACCTATAGAGGCAAAGGAGATCGGCACCTTGTGATGACTCTGGGGTTGTGACAGCAAGAGTCAAATTATTCCAACCAAAGTTGCTACTACTATAGTGTCCTCATATCGGGCTACTGTCTAGTTATTCACTAGCGAGTAGCCAGTCTAACTAGCGTACGGTGATCGAAGCGGTGCTCATGACCCACATGCATACACTCACATGGTCATGGACTTCTCACTACCTCAATTACCCTAGCCAACAAACCCTATGGGACAACAATAGTGCACCATATAGTGAAAGTAGACTAAGGTGTATGTCGATATAGTATATCAATCATGCATTTAACAAGACTGTAAGGCACAAGTCAACATAATATTCACAAGCATTAAAGGATAGGAAGATCTAAGAATCTCACAAAATAAATACCAAGTCATGAATATAAATATGAATTTTTAAACTAAATCACTACTCCCTAAGCATTGAAACCAATTGATCCATTGGATTCAATGCCCTTGGGCAAAACCAAGAGAAGATAAAACTAAGAGAGAATGGTTAGTGTTTTTACCTCTCTACCTACTCTTAGGAAAATTAGTAGAATGAAAACTAAGACTAGCCAAACTTAAACCCTAGTATACATAGGCTCATATATATAGTAGTAGGAATTGGACCTTAAAAGAGGCCAAAAAAATGGAAGCCTAAACCCTAGCTTCCGTCTGGCACGGGCCGTGCTATAGAACACGGCCCATGTAATACAAGACGGGCTATCAACTGGGCGCTGGTCTCCGATCTTACTAAGCGCACGGTCGCATATAACTCTGTGGGATACCTGTTGGGAGAACTTTTTGAACGGATGAATGGCATGGTCATATATATCCTCACAGGTCGTCAGCTGGAAGCTCGATTTCACCTTCTAAACAGCATGGGCCGTGTAGAACTTTGTGGGCCGCTGACTGGGAGTCAATTTCCGGGTAACTGATGGCGTGGGTTTGCAAATCTTCATTGTTGGTCTTCATATCTTGAACTTGGGTTTGCACGGGTCATGCAATATAGCACGGCCTGTGCCCATACTTAGCATCCATTTGGTCTTCTACACTCTACGTCGAAGTACTTACAAGGAATCTAACAAATAGCTCACAAAACAAGATCTAAATGCTCGCAAATACATAACATCCATTTGGTCTAATAAATCTACAAAACTAAGGATTGAGACAAGAAAACCAGCAATGGTTATCTATATCCCTTGTAATGTAAACTTGACTAAACCTAGCAATGAATCAACCAAAACATAATTAAAAAATGTGCTAAATGCTTTGGTTAACTCTTGCTTTTAGGTGCAGATCAATCCCCCCACAATTAAACCTTTACTCGTCCTCGAGTAAACAAAAGCGAGCAAAGATCTTAGAGGAAAGTACCATGAAAAGAGAGTTAATCAGTACATTCAACATTATTCCTAAGCTACCCTAGTTTCTTAGCACCCCTCTCAGAGGGTCCATGGATTCTCTTTATCATTCTTATCATCCCTCTCTATTTTATTTTTAAGCAACTTGTATTTTTGCTATTTTTACCACTCCTGAAAATCTGAAGAATAATGCCCCACATCATTGCAAGCTTCACAAAATCTTGTCCAGTTCTCTAGATTTACCGGATGCTTATGCCTTATACCACCACATACTTGTGTAATGGTTATCGTCGTTTTATAAATTGTTGAAGTATCTATATTCACCAAAACTCTTGCAACACTACCCTTCCAATCTCATGTGAAGTTATCCATGCATACTGGGTCTTTTAAAGCTGAATCTATGCTCCCTAATGCCTTTGTGTGCCAACAAGGTGGTGGTACATCAACAAATATCGCTCATACCGGTGCAATAACTAACATCTTCTCTTCGACTCTTCCATGTTCTTACACTTTCATCAAAAATACTTTCCTTCTGAAGATACTATAGTCACCTCTATCAAATATAGCTCAATTATCTATTGTACTAAATTTGAATTTAATGAAACCATTTCCAGTCATGGATACAGTACTACTCTTGTTCAAAGTATCATCAAACATTTTAAACTTACGAATACCCAAAAAATTCCAAGGCAGCAATCTAGAAAACCATAAAATTACTCTTTTTCACCTCGAATTCTCCCCTCTGCTCAAGAACAAGGTTATCAAACTTCTCAATATTTTTTCTAGAAGGTTAAAGGGCCTGGTACCTTTGTTCAAAATGCTATTCATCAGTGTCTGTATCGGTATTGTTTGAGGCTACATTAGAGCATTTGGCCAAGTGGGTTGCAGGTTATTGGCAATTGGATTACCCTGAGGTGGATTTTAACAATTCTCCATGAATATTTAAAAAAATTATCATGTGACCATGGTGGGGATCGGAATGGCTCTAATGTCAACTGATATAGAACGTAATATAGGAAAGATAAACGGAAGGGTTTCCAACACAAAGTTCAACTTTTATTGATCAAAACAAGAATGAAAATTACACTAATGATGCCTCCACAATTTATAGAGAACTAAATCTCCTTATGAAAAGAGTAAAAGGAAACTAAATCTCCTAATGAAAAGGGGAAAAGGAAGATAAATCTCTTCAGGAAAAGGAAAGCCTTAATTAATGAAAGCAAACTAGATGACCTAATTAAGGGAAGGAAATAAAATATTTTAATTAAAGGAAAAAATAAAATGTCATTAACACCGATCCCACTTGTCCATAAATGCCAACCTTAATGCCACATCAAGAAGTCAAATTAAAATCGGGGAGGAGAATTCAAGAGCGGTGCTTGTGAGTGGTTAACACACCCCATTGTCAGTGTCTCTGAAAGCCCTAATGGGAATGACTTCCGCTACATAATGACAAAATGGACTATGCTACCTCTCTTATTTCCTAAATAAGAGAAGGAAAAACCTTCTCCTAACAGAGAACCCCCCCCCCCCACCCCACCCCATCCACCCAACAGGGAACAACGGTGAAAAACCCCCACGATTAGGAAAGAAGCACAGAAAGAAAAAAAGATGACCACTGGAAAACTTCTCAGAATACTCTGGAGGAAACCTATGACAAAGGAAACAGTTGGTGCAGAGAAAAACAGTTGAACAAATTGCTAGTAGAAAGAGAAAACCGATTACCACATAGAGAAGTATGTATATCTACTCAAGAGGCTGTTTAGTTCCTGAGTAATGGTTACCGCCTCAAACTTAGCGATCACGTGTGCCATTTTTGGAAAGCTCTTTCACCCAATTTGAGGTCGTGTTGCATTGAGCCTCCACCAACGCAAAGCGTGCCAACATAATTCAAATGTTTGACTGTTATTTTGAAAAAGGAATACTAAATGTCATCTGTGATGCATGATCATTGGACACTTATATAACAGAGAAAGAATGGTTCTAGCCGAAACTCAAATCTTTGGCTCTGTTGGGGGCTATTGATAAGGGTCAAAACTAAAGCTCCCCTTCAGGCCAAAGGCCACGATACCATTCTACTTTTGGGCCCGAGGCTAAATCACACTTTCTGTTGGGTCGAAGGCCAGTAGCTAAACCAAAGATTTCAAATCCGATTATACCTTTGAATTAGTCCTCTGTTTCAGGTATACTTATAACATACCGAATATATGGTAACATCATTTTGATAAGATAACTATACTTATAAGAAAAGTAAATATTTATCATAGCATGATTGGAATATCACTAGGGATTCACCCATATAAATGTTGAGTTATTCCTTTGCTCTATTCATTCAATCCATAAGAATAAATCTTTGCTTTCCTTGTAGAAATAGTTGTTTTACCATAATGGAGTTGACATATATTCAATGTCATAATTGTACCTGGAATGGAGGCGTGATCTGAAGGTATAATTGGATTTGGAGATCATCCCTTTGGTTGCTAAGGATTGGCCTAATAAAAGTATAATAAGACCTCGGGCCAGAAGGTGGAGTAGCAGCACGGCCTTTGGACTGAGCAGGAGTTTCCACTCCAACCCGTATCAAATGCTAAAGAATGGTTGATAGATATTCATGTCATTCCCTCCCCCTGTGAGAAGACTCAAGGGCTACGTGCAAGAAAATGACCTCTGCATAAATAGTGTAAGATTTATTCTTACATAATGGATTCAACAGCTTCATAAAAATTTGAAGATGTCCAATAATCTTCATGAGCAAGCTCTCAAGCACCAAAAACGAAATCAATATGCAAATCACGAGCAACGGACTTCTTCCGTCCATTATCGCCTCGAAAATTTGCAGCAAATTTTCTATGAGCATCATCAGTAACTACAACAACTCCATCAGCTTCAATTTCAATTCATGAGTTCTTTCATGAATATGATCAACAAGTAGACCGGTTCTAAAACTCAGCAACATGGTATGAAAAATGTGTTTCTATCACAACTTCTTCAGCCATCTTGCTTCAAAAGGAACAACTTCTTCGAAAGAATCTTCATCATAAATAATAACTTCTATAACTTGTGAATAAGAATGCCCATTGCAAAGGTTAGAAGAAACAAAAACATAATTTGAAGAAATATGAGAATATCATCATGAACATGAATATTAAACATAATGTGAGACCCAAGAATTTTTCCTCATTTTAAACAAGGAATTTTTATTAATACTTTATTTCTTGTTGGGTGAATTTAGAATGATAATATTTTGAGGACTAAATTATAAATAAAGAATGATAGTAAAGGCAAAACGATAAATAAAGAATTTTGGTGAGAGAAGATTTACACACGTGATCAGATGCTACCAACCAAGACCATGACTTAGTCCAACAAATAGTGTCTCACGTAAAAATATTGTTAGATTTCAACCCAAAATGGACTCTTGATTCTCGGTCAGAAGAAAAAAAATGACAGACTACTAGTATTCTACCTAGGTATATAAGGATCAAGAGACCTAAACCTAACATATTCTGCACGTGAAATATCTATACACCATAAACAACAACACACACAAAATATGGCTGTGATCAAGTGAGAATGTAGGAGCAGTGGAGGGACCTCTAGAGCGAGTTGCTATTTTTCTAGAACGAGAAGAAGGCAAGGCGATTGTTGAAGCTTTCTGCATTGGTTCTTGATCCATAGACGAATCGTAAGTTTATTCTTCTTCTTTAAAATGTCACAATTAGGTTACTAACTGTAAAGTCATATGCATCTTATGGATTACTGTGTTGGCATTTGTGAACAAGTATTAAAGAAGAAAACATTCCATTTTGGAACATACCGTGTGAAGTTAAGATTGGCGAGAAGAATATTGCGATGGAATTGATTTATAGAAACTTGGTGATTACGCAATATTGAGTACAGTCGTGTAAAAACATAATGGAATTATGGAACATCCCTATATTTAAGGAATTGGATTAATCGAATATTATGGGATAGTTAAGATAAGGAAAATCCCTTTATTTATGGGATTTGGATATGGTTCAGAATCAGATAAGGAATAGGAATATTATGGAGATAATCATGGAGTATTCTGATCTGAAATGGACTATAAATGGAGGACATTATACGGCTGCAAGGTAATGAATTAAATCGAGAAAATATTCACTTCAGATTTCTATCTATCGAGAGCTTTGCGGGAGAGCCAGAATCATCATGTTCCAACATACACGACCTGTGTGCTAAAGTTCAGAACGTATGCCTTAATTACTCAGGAGGAGGATATCCAGCATCAACGAGTTTCGAGGTTAGGGGGAGTCTGATCAAGGCGAATCGGTTGTAAGTGGAGCTTGCAAAATCCACATGTTGTAATTAGAAGATAATTTAGTTGTATGGTGTACTTTGTACTACATCTCTGATTAGTGGATTTATTCTGAACTGGGCCAGGCTCCGCAGATGTAGGTGGATTTCACCAAACTGCGTAACCAAGTTGTGTGTCTCGTGCATTATTTACTTTTCATATTTGGTTAAGTTAGACTATATTGAAACATAAGATTACTAGTTAAGCTAAAACGGTGAAATCAGTTTTTCAATTGGTATCAGAGCTTGGTCACTAACATTTTTACCTTGGTTGTGTCAAGGAAAGTGTGATCTGGTTTTATCATGGCGACAAGAGAAGGAGCTTCTGTGTCTCGGCCACCTCTGCTTGAAGGAACAAACTACAATTATTTGAAGGCTCGCATGAGAGTGTTTATCAATTCTCTGGATGAACTAGCATGGCACTTTGTTGAGAATGAGTGGAATCCTCCAACTGAAGATGCAGAATCCAGCTCTAAGAAGAAAGAAGGAGATTCAAACTCTAAGAAACAAACGCTCAAGGATAAATCATCATGGTCCCCATATGAATTGAAGGGCTCTCTAGCTAATTCAAATGCATTAAATGCGATCTTCACAGCAGTTGATGAACATCAGTTTAAGCTCATCTTTACATGTCCTCAGACCAAAAATGCTTGGGATATCTTGCAGACTGTACGTGAAGGAACCAGTCGAGTACGTGAATCCAAACTACAGATGTTGGCATCTAAATTTGAAGAACTGAAAATGGATGAGAATGATACGTTTGCCACATTTAATGGGAAACTTAGAGAGACATCTCTAATATGGCCTATCAACTGGGAAAAACTTATAAGGAATCTAATTTGGTGAAGAAGACCTTAAGATCACTACCCAAGAGATTTTCTTTGAAAGTTGCAGCAATAGAAGAAGCAAGAGATGTATCCAGGATGTCTTTGGATGAGTTAATGGGATCACTACAAACATATGAGATGAACATAGAACAGCCTGAAAGAAGACTCAAAAGGAATTGGCGTTCAAAGCATCTTCATCACGGAATGATCGTGAGGAAGCAAGGAAGATCATATGTTACTTCATTGAGTGAGGATGAAGAAGATGAGAAAGATGAAGAGGAATTGACCAGTAATTATGTGGCATTTGGAGCAAAAATTCGTGAAGATGTTGTGGACATATGTTCCAACACAGATACTACTGTTTGTTCCAACACAGAACCGGTATGTTCCAACTTACGTTCTCCCGATATTTCCAGCGATGAAGATGACCAATCTGTGAATAGTGATGACATCTACACTTCATATGAACAAATGTATCACATGTGGTTAAAGGTGGCTGAAGAAAATAAATCCCTGAATGTAGAGAAAAATCAACTTGCCGAAGCAAAGAAGGAGTTGATAATTCAGGTTGAAAGACTTTCGAGTGAAATTGGGAAATTGAACGAAAAGGTGAATACTATAACTGAACGAGCTGAATTACCAAAAGCAACAATCAAGAAATTGAATTCTGGAAAAAGCAAAGTTAGACGACATCCTGACCATGGGAAAAAGCCTCGGAGATCGGCAAGGAATCAGCCATAGCAATACAGCAAGGGATGTGGGAGACATCAAGAAGGAGGTTCAGGATATGAAGAAAGGGGTGATGAAGGCTCGAGTTCAAAAACCTCTTATATGTAGTTACTACATGTTTCAAGGCCATATCGAGGAACGGTGTCTAAAATTATTGAGCGATATCATGAATGGACGTCAGCTGTCAGTATGTTCCAACATAGACAGTACTCAACAGTCAAAACTGATTCGAAAGGTATGGATTCCCAAACGCATGAACATTTTCCTTGTTGCTCATACTTCACTTATTGCACATTCTAGAGACTCATGGTACTTTGATAGTGGGTGCTCTCGTCACATGACCGAAACTCAGGAAATTCTGACAAAGGTGGTTCACTTACTTTTGGCGATGGGAAGAAGAGTCGAGTCATAGGGAAAGGTGAAATGAAAATTGAAGGATTTTCGGTGTTTACTAGTGTGTTGCTCGTTGAAGGACTAAAGGCGATTTTGTTAAGCATCAGTCAGTTGTGTGATGACAATATGATAGTAGAATTTCAGAAAGACAAATGTGTGGTTAGACATGGTGATGATAGGGTTCTTTCTGGTATTCAATCATCAGATAATTGTTATCTCTGGAGCAAGAAGTACGATATTTAAGATCAAAGCAAGATGAGGGCACACTGTGGCATAGGATGCTCGGTCATATCAACTATAAAACCTTGGTGAAAATTGCAAATTCAAAGGCAGTACGTGGAATGCATATGCTTACAACCAAGGGTGGAATTGTTTGTGGTTCATGCCAGCAAGGTAAACAGATTCGGTCTCCTCACTCTGCAGTACAGTATATAACTACCTCGAGGAATCTTGAATTGCTTCATATGGATTTTATGGGTCCAGTCAATACACCTAGTGTGAGTGGCAAGAAGTAAATTTTTTTGTGTGTTGATTATTTTTCTAGATTTACTTGGGTAGCGTTTCTCAAAGAAAAATCTGATACTATGGATGTGTTTAGAAGTTTGGTAGTCAAACTACAGACCAAGAAAGGAAGTTCGATTGGAAAGATTGTCAGAATCAAAAGTGATCATGGCAGGGAATTTGAAAATTCTCAATTCAGAGATTTCTGTGATAAGCTTGGAATTCAACATGAATTCTCCACTCCAA
>JAUOBV010445953.1:0-10313 GCA_032360425.1 Rubia occidens | reverse complement strand
CTACGATGGGTCATGCTCGAGGGGGATCAAAATCAAAGAGGGTTCGACATCGAAGGCTCATTCTGTGGCAATACTCAATTCGCCATTGGAAGTGGTGGTGAACCAAGAATAGAGGTTTCATGTCTGTAATTGGAAAACAATAACACGGCATGTTCATGAGCGTTCATAGAGCAAGCCGCAAGTTGTTAAATTTCAAGTTATCTTGCGCTTCCATCTTAAAACCAATTGGTACTAAGTGGAGGTGACCCAAAACCTTATATGTAAGTAATTTAGTCTTTAAGAAAACCGATGTGGGCCGATTTCAACATGCCCCCTCACGTGCAAACATGGAAACAATCCATGACCTAATATGGGTCTAATTAAACGGGGATCCCAACATCGGCCCAATAACCCAACATGGCTCTGATACCATATTGAATTACAAAAGTTTCGATACCATTAGAAAATATGAAAGCTCTGATACCATGAAAAAATATAAATAAGTTCTATTAAATATAATATGAATGGTTCATTGATATGTCATCAATGACCCATCTCATCAATAATGAGGATTACAATTTATAGGGTTATAAACTAAAGTCTAACATGAATAAGATTCTAAAGTCTATAAGGAATTTACTAATGTAGATAAACGGTAGGATGTGCAACCAAAGATCGACTTTCATTAATCACAACAAGAATGAAAATTACATGACAATGTCTCCACTATTTATAGGTAACTAATCTCCTAATGAAAAGGGGAAAAGAGAATTAAATATCCTAATGAAGATGGGAAGGAAACTTAATCTCCTAAGGAAAAAGAAAATTTCTTTAATTAAAAAAATCAAACTAGAACACCTAATTAAGGAAGGAAACAAAATACTTTAATTAAAAAGGAAGCAAATAAAATGTCATCAAGGCCGGTCACACTTATCCACAAATGCCAACCATAATGCCACATCATTCTCCCTGGGTCGGAAAAATTCATCCCCGAATTTCCTGGTGCACCTTCGCCCAAATCATCAAATTTTAACTTTGGCATCGACAATTAAAAAATTGCGTAAATTCTTTGAATGCACCAACTTCTGCATGCAAGTGAATACCATTTTCCCCACATCATTTCCTCCTAGGTAAAGACGATCTCACCCTCAGATGAGGCTCGACATCATCATCAGAAAAAATAATCGTACACAAGAGTTTCTCTCTTCTTACCTTTATTTACCTCCACCTTTTTTGAAGGTGCAAGCGTTGCCTTAGCCCCTCCAAATGGTTGATCCTTCATGCCAAATATTGATTTGGGCATTGGCTGCTTGCTCGCTTTTTTATCCATCTCATTTAAATTAGTTGAATGTAAAGAAGATGATTGCTCATTACCTTTTCATAACTAAACCTATTTTGGTGCTTATCCATTACTTTCCTCTTGTTCTCAACTACTTTTCATTCCTCTTCTTCCGATCCCTGTCGATCACGAGCATCGGCTAGATTTTTCTTGATCTCCTTAGAACCCTTTTAGGATGGTCCTTGTGGATCTTCTTTATCATTCTCGTCATCCCTCTCCGTGTTCTTCTTAAGCCACCTCTCTTTTTTCCATTTTTTCCACTCCTTACAATCCGAAGTATAATGCCCCACATCATTGCATGTTTCACAATATCTTGTCCAGTTCTCCACCTTTACCGGATGCTCATGTCTTGTACCATCCACTCGTGTAATGGTAATCAGTGTCTTATAAAGTGTTGAAGTATCCTTATTCACCAAAACTCTTGCAAGATTTCCCTTCCTATCACATGTGCGGTTGTCCATGCATATTAGGTCTCCTAAAGCTGAAGCTATTTTCCCAAATACCTTTGGGTTCCAACAAGGTGGTGGTAAATCAACCAACCTCACCCATACATGTGCAATAGCCAACATCTTCCCTTCGACTCTTCCATGTTCTGGCACTTTCATCAAAAATACCTTCCTTCCGAAGATGTGATAGTCACCTCCATCAAATATAGAATCTCAATCATTTTCTGTACTAAATTTGGATTTAAGGAAACCATTCCCAGGCATGGTTACAGTATAACTCTTGTTCCAAGTATCAGCAAATGTTGTAAAGTTACGAAGACCCCAAAAATTTCCAGGGTAGCAAAACAGAAAACCATAAAAATTGCTCTCTTTCACCTCGAATTCTTCCCCTTGTTCAAGAAAAAGGTTATCAAACTTCTCAATTTTCAAGTCTGGATGGTTAAGGGGCCTGACACTTTTGTTCAAAATTTCGTTCCATTTCAGTGTCTGTCTCGATATTGTTTGAGGCTGCATTGGAGCATTTGTCTGAGTGGGCTGCAGATTGTCATTAGCAATCTAATTGTCCTTAAGGCAAATTCTGAAAATTATCCATGAATATTTAAAAATTTAGCATGCATCCATGATCGATGTGGCCTTGACACCAACTGATGTAGCACGTAATATAGGAAATATGAAATGCTAGTGTTTGCAACCAGAGGTAAACTTTTATTAATAAAAAAAGAAGGAAAATTACATAACAATGTCTCCATTGTTTATAGGAAATTAAAACTTCTAATGAAACGAGGAAAAGGAAATTAAATATCCTAATGAAGATGGGAAAAGGAAACTAAATCTCCTAAGGAAAAGGAAGATGCCTTAATTAAATAAATCAGACTAGAATACCTAATTAAGGGGAGGAAACAAAATACTTTAATTAAAAAGGAAGAAATAATATGCCATTAATGCCGGTCCCACCTATCTATAAATGCAAACCCTAATGCCACATCAATAACCATCTATAATCTGACCTACAAGGAAACTAATGCTATAAGGTAATCTACCATTTATAACCTTTCCCACAAGAAAAATATTTCTATTTCCTTGTCACCCTCGCTCAAGTTGGTGCTTGATGAACAAGAATGCCCAACTTGCAAAGAAGATTCTGAAATGGCTAATCGTTAAAAAATGAAAAAAACAAATTACCATAGAATGAGATTCAACTTCAGAAGTGGTAGTAGTAGCAGCAACAACAATAATAGTAGCAGCTGAATCAGATTCGAGAATTAACATGCTGGATATCTATAGAAATTAGTTGCAGTTACGTTGAAGGAGTTGATCGACGAGCTTCTGCAACAGAATGCTACAAGCAGCGGGCGACAGAAACAACGAAAGGCAAAAAAAGTCTTCAGGCTGTGATAGCATATAGCGGCAAGCAGCGGAAGACACTAATAACAAAACGACAACAAAAGTCGGCGAGTTGCAACAACATAAAGCGGCGAGTTGCGGCCGATCCCAATGGTGACGACGTTAATCTATCGGTTGATCGGCGGGTTACGGCAGCAGATAACGGCGAGCAGCGGACGACAACCACAATGCAAGGGTAATAAAAATTAGGTGGCAACGACATAAAATTGTAGTGAGCTACTGCAGCAGATTGCGGCAGGTAGCAGCGGGAAAGACGTCAACTTCGATTGGAATTAGGGTTTTAGGAATTTAGGGTTTCAGGATTTTAGGGTTTCATGATTTTTGGCTCTGATACCAATAGAAAATATAAAAGCTCTGATACCATGAGAAGGTATAAGTGCTCCGATACCATGTTAAATTTCAAGGCATCTTAGGCTTCCATCTCAAAACCAATTGGTACAAAGTGAAGTGACCAAAGACCTTATATGTAAGTCATTTAGTGTTTAATAAATCAATGTGGGGTTATTTCAACACAAGTTCGTCAACACAGAGGCATCGAAGCGCTACGGGGACTGGCTAGACCGTAAAAGCACAACTACAAAGGTGTTGAAAACCGACTTTGTCTCCTATCCAAATTTTGATTACATATTAGATCATTTCCATCCTTCTTATTTATACAAAATTTCCATCCTTCTTATTTGGATTACATATTAGATCATTTCCATCCTTCTTATTTTGACAAGGAAGAGGGGTTGGTTTCCATGATTTTATTTTTATTTTGTGAGAAGCCAAAGTAAATCCAGTTCACTATGTGCAGAGAATCAGGAGCATAAGATTAGTTTAAAGAGATACGAAATGTTTATGAGGTAAATCAGGAACTGTGATGATGACTAAATGAAGTTGGAAATGGAAACTAGACACTAAGTGTATATTTGTTGTTATGAAAGTTATGGTGAGTTCTTATTCGCTTGTGAAACTGAAAATATCTTACGATTTTATGCGTGCATCCGTATATTTCCCACTCGAGATTTTAAACTTTATTACTTCACTAGATAATGTCCGTGCCGATGCACGAATTTATGAACGAAAATAATTAATATAGTATAACTTATAATTTGAATAACTAATACAATTTTGTTATATTTATATGAAAATTCTACACGATGCAGTAGAGTAAATTTATATATTTATAAATTTTATTTACATTTATTTTTGAAAATCCAAAAAAAATTAACTCAATTTTCATTAATGTATAATAATTAATTATTTTATATTTAAACGAAAATAATATATATGTATTTTACATTGAAAATGTTAACCGCTGTATAGAAAAGTTTTACGTTGTAAAAAATATAGTGATACAAATATGAAATATGTTTATAATGAAACAATAATTATTAAATTAAATTTATTGAATTATGTGTATTTTGAAGTGAATAAAAAAATAATCGTAATTATAAATAGAGGTATAGCATATAACATAAAAATTGCTAAATCTAATTTTAAAAATATGATTGTTAACTGCAAAAGTTTAGTGTAAAATTAATGTTATGCACAATGCATAAGTAAAATAAATGGGCAATTTATTTAAATTTTTTTGAAAAATAAATTGAAAAAGAATAAATAGTTGTTAGCATTCAGTGCTAAAAAGCAATTATGACAATAATAATGATTTGAATTTTTTTATTAGAATTAAATCAACTCTCAACTTCAAGAATATTGATGATTTTTTTATAAATAAAATATACTTTAAAATCATAATAATGTATGGAACCTTTTTTGGGAAATAAGTAGAACTTCTCATTACCAAAACAATGCAAGCACAAAGCGATACGAGATCCAGCTTTCTATCCTTCTATCATTCCCCTATACAGTTTTTAATATCCACTTAGTACATCTTTCTCTAAGTTTTGGTACCTTCCACAATCTATACACTATACATTCAATTATGGAATCAAAAACATTCACCATTCTATCCTTTCCAAAACATTTTTCATTTCTATCTAGCCATATACCATAAACAGTTTCTAAAAAAGCTGTTTTTATGGCTTGATTCTTCCAACTCCTGCCTTTGCTTCGCCTCAGCATCCAACTCTTCTCCATGTTCCATCCCTCCGGTTCCCTCTCCATTCTCATCCATGACAAAACTTTTCTCCATATTCTTTTTATTTCTGAGCATTCAAAGAACAGATGTTCCATACTTTCATCATCTCCACAAAATACACATTTTCCATCAGTTTCTGTTCCAAATTTTCGAAGTGTATCTTTGGTTGACAACCTGTGCTGCCATCCCATCCAAACTATGAATTGTGCTCTAGGCCTTGCAAGGTTTCCACAGAATAGCCTTCTCCAGTTCACCAGCTCCTGTTCACCTCTCAATTCTTCATAAAACTTATTCATTTTGAATTTTTCCCCTGATCATCTATCATTTTCCTCCAAACTTTCATCTGCAGTATGACATCCGTGTTTTTGAAAAATCTTTTCAGAATCCAAGAACAGTTTCCTGACATTCTTGCTGTTTGCAGATCCTTATCCTTCATATAATATTCATGAACCCATTTCACCCAAAGTTTATCAGACTTGCAACTCAGATTCCATAACAGTTTGGCCAGGTTTGCTTCATTCCACTCTGTTAATGATATAAGATTCAAGCCTCCTTCTCTTCTTGGCCTGCAAACTTTATCCCATGCTACAGGTGTTTTTTGGTAATGTTATCTTTCCCACTCCACAGAAAAGACCAGCATACAACTTCTATGTGTTTAATTACCTTCCTTGGCAGAGGCAGGCACTGCATCCAGTAGTTGGCAATGGCAAAGAGCGCACTTTTTATAAGCTGAACCCTGCCAGCATAACTTAGCATCGTAGAACTCCAGTGTTGAATCCTCCCAATCATCTTATCAATTAAAGGTTGATACATATGCAGAGATAATCTTCTGGTAGTCATAGGCACTCCCAGATACTTGAATGGCAATTCTCCTTCAGAAAAGCCTGTAATTTCTTGAATTTCCTCTTTCTGGTCTTGATTAAGTCCACCATAATATGCTTTACATTTGGCTTGATTTACATCTAGCCCTGTATATTTAGTAAATTTCAGGAATGCTTTCATCAATTCTCCAACAGCCATCTTTTCTCCTCTTGCAAACAACTGTAGATCATCAGCTAAGCTCATATTTATGATATTCAACTTATCAATTTGTCATGGAATTTGAATTTCTCATTTGTTTTCAACTCCTGCAGACAGCTGTACAAATACTCCATAACTAGAACAAAAAGTAATGGTGATACAGGATCGCCCTGCCTAATCCCTCTTTTTGCTTCTAGAATTCTTGATGGTTCACCATTTACCATGTATCTAAATGACACTGTACTTACACAATTCATAACCCAATTCACAAATTTATTTGGCATACCAAGTTCTTTCAGAATTTGCTCAAGAGCTGTCCAGTCAACAGTATCATAAGCTTTCTGCAAATCAAGCTGCAACATGCATTTTGGTGGGCATCCCGTCCTTGTATAACCTCTGATCAATTCATATGATAATAGAATATGATCACGTATATCTCTTCTAGGAACAAAAGCAGCATGGGATTCATTAACTAAATCCTCAATTTCCGTACTTAGTCTAGTAGTCAGTATCTTTGAGATAACCTTATACAAAGTGGTGCAGCAAGATATAGGCCTGTAATCAGATATCTTCCTAGCATCAACTTTTTTAGGTATCAATGTAACTGCTGTACAGTTTACAACCTTATACATTCTCCCGTCTTCAAAGAATTTCTTCACAGCACACACAACATCATGTTTCACAATATGCCAACTGCTTTTAAAATTTTTTGAGTTAAAGTCATCCATACCTGGTGCTTTCAAGTCTCATATGCTCTTCACAACACTCCAAATCTCCTGCTCAGTTACTCCTTTCACAAGCCTCTTTCTTGCTTAAGCATTAAGAGTTATGCATTTTCTCAACACCCTTATATCCACCCCATCAAGCTTCCTTGCCTTTGTTCTAACCAGTTTTTCATAGAATCAGACTATTTGCTCAGAAATTTCCCATGTTCATAAATTAGATTTCCATTTTCATCTTCCAATTTTCTAATTCTAGCATGATTGTTCTTATCTCTGAATGTAGCATGGAAATAGGAGTTATTTACATCACCAAGTATTAGCCAATCTATTTTTGCTTTCTGCCTTGCAATCTGATCACCCATCTCATTCCATTTGAGGACTTCCTGTGTGCATGTAAATACCTTATTCACCTTCTGGACATCCATTTTGCAGCTGGCTCCTTTGTGCATTAAACAGTTCTTCCCTAGCTTTCATCAGTTTCCCTTTAACTCCATTCACATAACTCATGTTTCTTCTCAACTCCTTTTGCAGCCTTATCAACTTTCTCCACACAATATACATTGTTCCCCCCCCTCCTAATAAGCACCTCCCAGTTACTTCTGATGACCTCCTGAATGCCCTCATTTTCCATCATACAATTCAAGAACTTAAACGTTTTATTCTTCCACATTTTTTCTTCAAGAATACCAATACTTAATAGACAATTATCAGAAACCCCTGCTTCCTCCACTTTGATAAAAAAATATTTGAAAATTGCCGAAACCATTCCATATTAGCCAACACTCTATCAATTCTAGAATAGATTACTCCATTCTTATGTTTGTTACTCCATGTATGATAATCTCCCAACATGTCACATTCAAATAGTTCAGAATTAGACATCATTTCCTCCAGATCAATATACTCACTCCGGACTACCTCATTGCCTCCAATCCTGACATTGATTTTGAGTACATTGTTAAAGTCCCCCATAAGTATCCATGGTCAATCAACCTGATTTGTAAGCCCTTCATTTCCTTCCACAATTTATTTCTCTGACTGAGCAAATTATCTGCATATATCTGTTAAGCTGATCAGTTTATCACCCTTCAAGTTCAGAATATCACAATGTATATACTGTTTGGAACTGCAAATAATTTTAATCTGCACTTTACTCCAGTCCCAGAGTATTCATATTCCACCATTAAAATGATCATTATAGTTGTCTACAAACTTCCATTTGCAGCCAAACCTTTTCCTCACCTCTTCTGCCTTCTCCTTTTTTACTATTGTTTCTATTATCACAATAATAATGACTTTTATAGCTATGAGACGGGAGCTAATCTCACTGTTCTTTGATGGATTATTGAGTCCTCTCACATTCCATGATATAATCATGGGAAAAGCCCATGCAAATATGCAAGATCATCCCAAATCTGCAGATGCAAAGGTTTGTTCCATTGATTTTTATCTCCTTTCCTCTCATGCATTCCATTTTCTATTTCCACTTGCTTTTCCTTTTCCCCCCTGATGGTTATCTCCTCAGACTTATCAGTACTAGAGCTACCAGGACTTCCATCTTACTTTTTAGTTTCAATGTTCATTACAACTTCCTTCTCCTCATTTTTCTTCCCCACAACACTATTTTTCCAGCATTAGGCTTTACAACCCATTTTTTCAACGTTTTCTGCTATTTCTCCTGCTCCCTGTACATATTCCCTCCTTCCTAACAATGCTCAAAGTAAGGAGTTGTCCATTCATACTCCACTTTTTGCTGGATTCCCTCCCCCTATTTAGGTCTTTAATACTAACAACATCTTTCAAATTCTGTGTAATATCCACTTCAACCAAAATCCTATCACAGGAAACTCTCAGTTTACTAGCAGTGCATTCATCTGTAACTATAGGATTCCCCAATACACTCCCAATTTTTCCCTGGCTCGAAGCACTCCAAAGAGGCAACGGAAGATTTGGTAACTTTATCCAAATTGGCAGGGTTTTAATCATATATTTCCTCAATTCAAAATTAGGTTTCTAGTGATGCAAAAATTTAGACATATTGTATATCATGTAAGGCCCATTGCTCATCATTGAATCCCTATCTGCACTAGACTTAAACTTCATCAAGAAATATCCCTCTTCATTGTAAAACAGATCAGGTAATGCTGCAAACGCCCAGTACTTCATCATAAAATTTTAATAGCAGACATAGTAAGTTCTCCACCTAGCACATACATGATCAAAGTATTCTCCCAGAATTTCAATTCAGGTTTCACATCATCCTCTTCAATCTCAACTTCAATTTCACCATTAACTACCCTAGGGGCTTTGAATTCAATTTTCATTCCATTCGTTTGTATTCTATTCCCTTTGATTACATCAACTCATAATCTATTTTCAGTTTTCTTAACAGTATTGAGTTCACCATTCAAAATTACCTTCTCTAGGATCTGTTTCTTCTCCATCATTTCCTCTCCGGCCATCACCCCCGGTTCTCCCTACTTTTGGTTTTCAGCATCTTCCTCCACTTGAATTGTATCATTAGCCATCATCTTAGCTTCAAATTGCCCAATTCCTTCAATTTCATTGATTTTGTTTCCCGGTTTTCTCAGCTGACTGTTACTAGCTTCTTGTACCGCACCATTCTTCCTCACCGTCGGCGTGACCACCTTTATTTTTGGCCGGCCACGACTTTTCTTCATGGCTCCAGCAATTCGCACCTTTGCTGTGTGAAAATCGCCCGCAGTCAGTTGGAACTGTTTGAATTTTTAAATTTGATTTTGAAAAAATAAATGTAGAGTTATTTTAACACTTTACTCAAAAATAAAAATGAAGGTCCTTTTGTTGGGTGTCATTGTTAAACAACCGGAGCGCGTTCTTATTTTACCTTTCTTAAAATTTTACTTCTCAATTGAATCACTATTTTTTTCCATTTCATTCACCATAATTTTAAATATAAAAAAAAATATACTATCTCGTTCCAACAAAAATGACAATTATTTTTTCACTCGCTCTTTTATACAAGTTGTTGTGACAAGGAATAATTATGAAAAAATATGAATATTTTGAGAAAATGGTGGGATCAATTCAAAAGTTGTTAAAGTTACAGAGAATATTGAGAAAATTTAACATATTTATTGTCATTTTGGCTAATTTTCAAATTAGTCATTTTTGTTGAAAGTAATGGTAAAAGAAATTATGAATTTTCGGAGTATAAAGATACAACTTTTCCCTTCCAACTTTTTATTGAGATGCAACTTATCCTTTTTTTTTTTGATTCAAATAGTAGGACTCTTCTCATTAATAAGTAGAAATGGTTTACAATTTCGCAGATAAACTAG
>JAUOBV010445843.1:0-10314 GCA_032360425.1 Rubia occidens | reverse complement strand
GATAGCGAGGGTGAAGAATCAATTTAACGTCGAAGGCGAGAAGGCGACAACGAGGGTTTCAATTTGACAAGTCGGAGAAGGCGACATCGGTGCAGTGAGGGTTTCAATTCGACGGCGAGAGCTTCGTCGATGGCGAGGGTTTCAATTCGACGGCGAGGGCTTCGTCGACGACTGGATTGGAAAAGAAATAGAAATGGAAATAGAAAATATATAAATGGAAAAGAAATAGAAAAGGATAAAAGAAATAGAAATTGGGAATTTTTAATTAATTTTTTAAAATTAGTAAAAAATTGAAAATTCTCCTGATTATATCGGAAAATAAATCATTTTGTATTTGTTAGGTCCCAAAAGGACAAGGTTTTGGTCTCGGGGACCAAAAGATGTTATAAGATGATATGTTAGGGACCAAACAAACAATTCAATCTAGAAAATAATGACGGTTTACCTGAAAACCAACTAGAATTTAGTTTTGTGGACCGAAAAAATTATTTTGAATATGTGGGGTACTGAACGTACATGATTTTAGTCTCGAGGACCAAAAGATAATACTCCCTCTGGTTTTTAAACATTGGCTCCCTTTGACTGCAAAATTTTTTAAGGCATGTTTGAACATCAATAACTTTAATTGCATACAATAACACATGTCATGTGTGGTGTCTTTGGTTCTCCGTAACATGTAGTTTCTAAAAAGTAAAATTTTATAGTCCATTATAGTATGAAATGAAAGTTATCGTGGTCAAACATGCCTTGAAAAATTTTCAGAAAAAAGAGAGGCAATGTTAAGAAACCAGAGGGAGTATAAGATACTATGTTAGAGAGAAAAAACATAATTTAGTCTAAAAACAACAAAAAGTATAACAAGGTCATTTCTGCCCCGCAAATTTTGAATAGATAGTACATGATTTTCAGCGTGATCAGAAAATCAAAGATCAGACATTGTCAGATTTGGCTGTGATTAAATGATAGATGGATCAACTATTTTTTTATAGAAAATAATTTCTCATAAAATAAGGTGGTGCACAAACATCCTTTGCCTTGTTTCAGCATGTACATACTTTTTCTATTAGTCTTATCTTAGTTCAATATTTATTGTGTAAATGTAAATCTTTACAATATAGGTTACCCCAAAGTTTTTGTTAGAATCGCGGGCTTCTATCATAAAATCAATTGATACTATGTAGGGGTGACCCATGATCTTATATATTGAGTTATAACTTTGCCAACCACTAATATGAGACTCTAACACGTCTCTTCACGTGCAGCGGTATTAATCATCGTGCAAACGTTGAAAGAAAGGGATCACATGCCAACATTGGGCTCTGAAACCATATTAGAATCACGAGCTCCTATCATAAAATCAATTAGTACTATGTAGGGGTGATCCAGGGGCGGAGCCAGGCGGGAGCTAGAGGGTGCTTCAGCCCCAGCTGAGCTGAAATTTACCAGAAATTTAGGGGTTAATTTTTTTAAAAAAATTTCCAGCCTCCTTTAATATAAAGAAAAATTAGGAATTGTTTTTTCTTTTACATATCAGCCCATCCACTAATGTCTTCTGCCTCTGCCCCTGGGGTGATCCATGATTATCATAGCCCATGATTCTAATAGTTTTATATTTGGATCCGTCCCTAGGCTGGTAGTATGTGATTTATATATATATATATATATATATATATGTATGTATGTGTGTATTAGTGTATATATATATATATATTGTAGAGGTACCTATTTGAATGATATATAATTAAGGTACCTGTTGCCTAGAAGGGCATGAAGCCTGATAATTAGGTCCTCTTCATCTTCTCCAAAAATCCCCTTTTTAAGATCTGGACGCACATCATTACTGCGTCTCACTCTGCAACTCTTTCCGCACAGATGCAAACCTGCCACATCAGGATAAAACCGTTAATTTTTAGTGAGTTGATGAAGGCAACAAGAACAACAACAATATAGGTTCACTTATAAAATTCCTCTCCATTTCATAAAAATAGTTCACTTCAAAAAAAACAGTGTGGAATTAAAAACCTAAATCATCTCATATTCTATGGTAGAACTAGATCGCCGTGCGGCGTTTGTAACATAAAAAACAGTATTTCAAACACGACACCTGCGCCGTGAGTTTGGATGCAATGGAGGAGCTTCCGATCTGATCTGTTGGAGGTGTGTTTTTTGTGAGGAGCAGCAGATGGCTTCTTCATCTGCAATAAAGTGTTCGTACATGGGATGGGAAGAGAAGGAAAGGTAGGGAGATGTGTTGGATATTAATACTACGTGTACTGCTGCTGCTTGTGGAGGATGGAGAATGCCTGCGTAATATAATTTGACCGCCTCACTTGACTGGTGGTTCGCCCTGTATTTGTCGGTTAGGCCACCATGTACTAGATTCGCACCTGCGGTGAGGAGGGTTTCACAATTCATTTCTCCCAAGTTGAGTTTCACAGTGGTTGCAATCTTCGGTCCCAGAAAATTGAAAATGTTCCCATTTGGCTTCATGTCAGTGCCCACGTGAAGTCAGGGCGTGCAGTTTTACTTTCCTCACGTGTCATTGTTTGATTGGGACACGGGGCAACATAATGTCCCCTCTTTTTTAAATTTCTTTTTTGCCTAATTGGGACACGTGGTTCAATCATGTGGTGCCACATGTCCCATCCAATATTTTTTAAAGACTGTTTTTTTAAAAAAAATTGAGAATTAATTTCTTTAATTTTTTAAAAATTGAAAAATTAAATTTTGATTCTTTTTCAAAACTGAAATTGCATTCTTTTAAAATAAATATATTTCTATTTAATTATAGTTCATAAAATAATTTTTAAAAATTAGAATTAATTTAAATTTTATTCAAAATTTACAACTGTATTATTAAATTACAAATTTTCAATTTATTTTGGATAGGAAAATTTATTTAAAATAAATATTAAAGGTAAAATTAATGAGTTGGATAAAGAAATCAAGTGAGGTTCATGAAGTGATTTCAACCACTATAGAGATAAAAATGGAGTGATTTCTTTGTTGTTTCAGTTGATAAGGTGAAAGAGAAATTGAATCTTTAATAATCTGAAACCATAAGAGTGGTTACATGATCTTAGCAGTTGAAATTCTGTTGTGGTGTGTACATTAGTATCCTTGACTTTTAGCTTGTCTCCGTTTTCTAAAAAAAAAAAACTTGTCTCCGATTAATTGAACTCTAAATCAATTTTTTTAACTAGAATGAAATGGGAGATTAACCTCTTGACTTGAGTTGCCATTTTGTAAAAATCAGATAGAGCTCAAATAGGTAAAATGAACGAAGGCCCAACACATAAATTATGGAGATTCCATATTAAAATTAATTGGTGATAAACTAGTGTAGGATGTGTCTATTAAAGGCAGTTCTATCAACAATTTAAATACATTTTTATTATGCATTCTCTGACCCTACCTTCCATCGTCCATCAATAGAAGACGGTTTCAATAACCGCCTTTTAAAATGCCAAGGAATGCGGTTAAAATTCCTTTTAAAAAGACACACTGACTTTAATTATTTACGAGGTTGGAAAATTCTAGCATACGTCGTACCCCTGATCAACTTTCCGAGTTCGTAAACCCATTTATTTACGAACTTGAAAACTGTACAATCGGGTCTTCATAATTTCCTACATAGTTTCCGAGCTCTTGTCTCATCTTCGGTCCTATTTTGTCCAACGATTGCCCCAATTTGTCATTAATAGGAATTATTTACGAACTCGGAAATGTTGTCATGTCTTAATTTCTGAACTCGGGAAGTATTAATTGTGGTTATGGAAAATGGAAATGATTGTTTCCGAATTTGGAAATAATTTATGCTCTTATAGTAGATAAATATTTCTATTTTCAGTCTCCGACTCTAAAAAAAGGTCTCAATCGATAGCAACAATTATAACACAATAGATAGTATCTTGCATGTTCACAAAAATATATAGATAACGCTAACCAAGCAATAATATATGAATAGGAATAGGAAACATTAGGAATATATTCCAATAGTTCTAAACTTCGTTATTTATCTAATTGTGTTACTTTAGCAATATCTGGATTCCCTAGGGTTGCTGACCGATTGTGTATGAGATGCCTAACCGAAGAATTCCTCGCAACCTTGATATCATCAAGGGTGTAGGGCTTCAATTCCTTCATGAAAATCTGCCAATAACTAGTTAGTATAAAATAGAAGAAATATTAGTTAGATTTGTTGGAAGAAACAATTGTACACAAACCTTGCCAATTTGTAGAAAGTCATTTTTGACTTCTTGGATGCACTCAACCGAGTATAGCATGACGTAATAGCCGCACTCCCATATCTGCGTTTGTTTCTTGTACTGAAATAAATAAAATTTAAAACCTTAACTAAATTGTTATATAAATTAATTAAGTATCGTAAATTGAAAAAAATAATGTTCATAGCCCACATTGATTTCGACCACCTGAATATTAATTTTATTTTGGCCACTAATGTCTTGTATCGCCAACTCCAAAATCTCGACAAATGCATCCGACAGTTGGAAGTGTGGGGGATCCATCCAATAAACACGTTTATAGGTGGGGACAATCAAAATCAATCTCCAATGATCCCTAAATAAGAAAATTTAAATTATGCACGAAATGAGTGGTTTGTAGACGGAAGCTAAATCAAACAAACCTAGTATAGAACCTTTCAATGTATGGTGCAATGAACATATTCTTATTCTTCCGCCCTAGGCTCTTACGGATGTAGTCGATCCTTTCTTGTTTTGTACAACCAATTTTTTGAATTGATACCGGGCACATGTATCCAATATATCCCTTCTTTTGATTATGTGTAAAGAACATGTACCTGTGGAATGTCATTTTACTTTAGTAACTCTAAGGAAATAACTTAAATATTGAATTTAACTAAAAATTATAGAAATAACTCACAAGGTGTAGATGGACATGGTCGTTTGATTGACTTGCTCACATCTCCACAGATCTTCGAAATCACTCCAAAACGCAATGATCTCTCGTTTGCATCCGAATACACATTCATTTCCTAAGAATGAGTATGTTGAGTTTCGATCATGTGGTTGAAGCCAATTATACAGAACTTGTATGAAGTGTGGTGAATCTCGAAGGACTTGTGCTCTTGCAATTGGAGGTCTAAGCTTTATGGGTGTTGTTGCAACCAATTTAAGTGTTGGTTTGACGGGGTCTTGGTGTTGTTTTCACTGGTTTAGGTGATGCGGGCCGTGTTTCCTTCAAATGTCAATTCGTTATAGGATCGGCACAAATAAGTCGTCAAGGCCAAAGTAGAAACATTCCCTGTACAGGACCAACTATCTTGTATTCTCCATCCATGATTCGCAAAGGGGCGCCCAACACCAACTGTTCCTCTAGCGAAAACCTAGAAATACCCTCAGCAATAGGAACAAAGTGATGGTGTTTCATCAATTCATGCATAACTCCTTTGGCTACATGGAGTGGTTTACCACATATGCCTTGGTCTATATACAGCTCACACGAGAGTGATTTCTACATTCCCATCAATTTACTAATATCATTAATTCTTAGCAACATTTATAACAACTAATAAATAAAGTTTTTTCCACTTGGTTGTAAGGCATTGTCAAGATTGTCCTGTTTGAACAATTGATGCTCGACTCTCGTAGTTTTCATAATAGCTTCTTGATTCACGTCGATATCTCTCAGGGAATGACGTGATCCCCTTGATGGTGGTGTCCAGTCGGGCATCAAATCATCTAAGTTGTCTGGAAGAACAAGCCCGGTGTGTTGGATCAACCTACGAATGAGGATCTCTTGTTGCTCAGTTCTTGAAGAAGAGTTTTTTTGTAGGTTGTGGACTCTGGAGGGTTCAACACCATTGTAGGACCTAACAATGTCGAAAGTCTCATGTTGGGTCATGAACGATCCCACTTCCCTAGCACGCCCTGGGTGGTTGGGTTTTTCGGTTGCTTCACAAAGGATGTCGTACTTATTAGTTAGAATGAAGTAACCTTGTAAATGACTATTCTTCAAATTTTCCTAAACATAGTAGAACGTAAATAATAATACACGTATTAGAAAATCATACAACTACCCGCAATCAATTTTCAAACTAATAATATATTGAATAAAAATTTTACTTACAATTCTTTCTGCAATCAATTTTTCTTCATCTTTGACATACACTCTGTCTTTATTTTGCCGGCCTTTGAGGAATAGATTGTGCCTCTCAATGCATCCTCGTTGATTGGTTGCACAGAAGCCCTAGCCTCATCTTCGATCATCCCACCCTCCATTGTAGTTTGAACATCTTCTTCCAATCGTTGTTTCACGAGGTCGATTTCTGCCTTGGCATATCCCTCACGACTCAAGCGGTGATGAATTTTATTCTTCCCGAAAATTTCTTGTTTTTCTTCTCTTGTGCCTAAGTTAGAAAGTTAGACTAATGTCATCATCATTGGACATGTAAAACTAAAATTATGAATGATTTGAAATTGTTATTACTAACATTATCCTTATTCTCCAATGTCCTCCTTTTGTGGATCTCCCAACTTTCGGGTTGAATGTGAGTGTAAGTTAGCCACATGTGATCACCCCTATTATCACTAAAAATGTAGTCCCAAGACAAAGTGTACTTTTGTTGACTCCAACTCTTTGACATCATCAACATAGCCTTCCTCCTCAAATCATCGATGTCCAGTGATTCGATGTCAAACGACCTTCGTGAGGATTTTGAACTCCATTGGGTCAATTACTATGATACATTTTCAATCAAGAAAAAAATTTAGGGAAATAAAAAAATTCAATAATTGTACCTTGCATTCCATGCACAAAGTGGCCTTGTAGTCTTTGGGGACTTCATGGAAACTATCGTAGCGGATGTCAACCCTCGTTCTACCCACCTTCGCTACCCAACTAGACCATTTAGCTCATTGGGCCGACACACATTTGTTAGACTCATTGAATATTAACGAGGTTAACTATTTCCTAGCCATTCTACATTTTATGGTTCTACAATGAATTCGGGATATTCCTACATCCTTGGATCCATCATCCGCATCGTCAGCCATATCATGGTTTGTTGTTGGAGGATTTTCATTTCAGGAATGTGAAACTTGATCACTACTCCTTTTCTTAGACGCCATTTTGTACGCTACATTAAAAAATATACCATAAAATTACTTAACTGTACTTGAAGGAGCTACATATCCCGAAACATTAACAAACAAAAGAATAATAAAAAACATATTGAATACATTTACCCTAATATATTGAAATGTAGAATACATATCACATATCCTTTAATTTAAAATAGAAATAATTAATCCCCCCTCTTTTTATTACCTAAACCCCTAACTTAATACACAAAGAACACAAGACTAAATACTAAAACCCTAAACAAATGAAATGAACAAATATAACCCACAAAACATGGAACCCTTACTCATCACTAACCCTTGTAGTGATTCTAAATGAAATCCAGGAAACCTAGGATTTTTGGTTACGCAATGTGATCCCTACCTAGGGTTCCACATTAAACAAAAACTAACCTTCCCATCAAACAAAGATTAGCACTTATTCTCCCTTTTGGTTAATCTTCAAAGGATAAATTCTCATACCCTAGTAAAATCAAAAGTTTGAGTGGAAGAATTTGTGTATAAGAAACTATAGATGAGAACCAAAATTGAAACATACCTTAAATGCTGAAAAGATGAAAACTTGGAGTGGAAATGAGGGATAATTGAGGTGAGGGTTTGGGAGGTTTTTCGGGAGGAAAAAATGGTGGGAAAGAGTTGGGGATTTTCAAGTGGGCATTATTTGGCCCTTTGAAAACCCCTCTACGCATTTTTTTGCGTATTTAAAATATTTCCGAACTCGGAAACCCTGTTTGCTCGATTTATAAACTCGAAAAATTTAATAAGCTGTCAAGAACGTTTTTTGAGTTTGGAAATATATTAAATATAACAAAAAAATGGTCAGAATTCAAAACCCCATTTCAATCCCAAATCGAATAAATTTAATTCTCACCCTCAATCCAAACTACCAAGCATGAGTCACAAAACCAAGCGCACGAAGTCAAAGGCGAGCAATAGGAGCCAACACCCTGTGACGGAGATTAGCCAATCTACAAGATTCTTCAATGAAAGGGCTGAAGAAAGGTATGTGTCCTTCTCTAAGAGGAAATTATTAAATTCGAAGTGTGTTTTTAGAGTCTAAGATTGGTGAATTAGGGGTAGATTATTTGCTAACCGGTTTTAAAACTCAACATCTTGCGAAATTGGTTTGCATCAGGGAAACTCATTCATGTCGATGAGGTGATCCAATTATATGCTAATTTGGGTCAAAGTAGTGATAATCGTGAATTAACTAGAGTGAATGTAAAGGATATCATAGTGTCCAAGTATTCTATTAATGAAGCCCTTGATTGCGCTTACACAACCCCCACTAAATTGAGATCCGACGATCCCCAAGGGCCTCTAGAAATTTACCACACTAATAGTTACCCCTCTATGTTCGATTAGAATGGCTAACAAGTATTTCAAGAGGTCGGGGAGTGATGCGGGGAAACCCGAGTCGTATGACATTACTGCATTGACCCTCGAGCAAAGACTCATCTACGAGTGGATTTGCCTTAACGGCATGCCAATGAGAGGCTACATGTGCGAGCAGATGAAGTAATTTGAGGTGGTTCTAGTGCGGGGAAGAGAAGACAAAGTAAACGAAAACTCTGAGAGGTGTACGATTGTATGACTGTGGTGTTTGCTGATGGCCGCTTGAGATCTTCGGTGGAGACACATAGGGGAATGAGATTGCAGTGGCGAATAGAGAATAAAGGGATCGGTGAAGGAAGTGGAGTGGTTGGGAAAGGGAGGGTGTGTGAAAGTGTTGAAATTAATGTTGATGGTAGTGCGATGATGCGTTACATGTGGGTGCTATCGACATAATGATGTGTTGGTGGGTGGAAATGGGTGGAAATGGGTGACGTGATGTTGTGGCAACAATAATGTATGAAATCAACAAGTTATGATTGTCATAAACAAACAAGTCTACATTTGTAATTTATATATTTTAATTGAAAAATAGTGAGAGAGTTAAATCATAAGCTTTTACACCGATCACAAGTTATACTAGCATTGCGAAAATTTTATACTTTGATCAAATGTTATATGAGCAGTTTTCAAAAGACCGGTGGTCTTATTTTCTATTCAAAAAAGTTAGTAAAGCTATCAAGAGTGTTCATGTCATTTATATTATCTCTTTGCTAAAAAAAATTCAAGTACACCGGTAAAGGATCTGATGGGTTAAGTTATCCAAGTTATTGCCAATCAAAAATTATACGAGTACTTTAAAAAAAACTCAAATTTATATTTGCTCATAGACAGGAACTGACGATCACATATGCGATTAATGTATAACATGAAAATGCAAAATAATAGTCCCAAAATATGATAGTACTAACTTTAAACGACAAATATAATAGTACTAATTTATTGAAAATATATATTTTCTAAAACATAAATGAAAAGTTAGCATCTTTATATGACAAATTAAAAAAAACCTAATATCAAACTGTAAATTTTAATTAAGTTTGGATAACAATTTGAACATTTCTAACTTGCCAATCAGTGTACACTATGTGAGGTACTGTATCCTAACTAGAGTTGTCAATCTCTGACACGTTTCCAACCCAACTTGTTTTAACCTGACCCTACACGATAACCCGAATTGACATCTCTAATCCTAACACCCATTAACAATATATAGCCTATAGACTGTAGTGGACCTTTTGTCTCAGACGAAATGTAAATACATATGTAAAGCATTAACGTAGATGCATTGAAGCTAATCTTGCTACTATGTGGTTTGAGCCTAGTCTTGGTCTGCAAGTCCTCATCCCAGTTCCAAAATACAATTAATCAGAAAGCAAGTAGGTAGGTGCACTGAACAAGGCTATTCTAATTCTAGTAATGCAACTAATCTCATGTTTTCAACCCAATTACTTACTAACTCCAAGAGGCATTTCAACTTCTAAGAACTTACTAGCATCTTCTACATTGCAGTAGTGATCGAGCACAGAGAAATCAAACAATATCCCCGTCAACGTCTTTGACATCTTGTGTAGCTCACAAAGATTGATTCACATTTAACAGCAACCAGAGAAAAGGTGAGAAATTCTCCTTCACGATTGTACAAACCAGAAGGAGAAGAAGAAACAACATGAGACTGTGACGACAAGCACTAGCCTGTGGTAAGTTATGGCAAAAAGGACTTTGAATATGTGTTTCAGAACCATAGTTTGAACAACAGGTGATGCCAATCAGTTCAATGTATCTACATCTTCAACAC
>JAUOBV010445630.1:0-10316 GCA_032360425.1 Rubia occidens | reverse complement strand
TGGGAGAAACAATACAAATCATGATCTTTGATTCCAATGCGTTCTGCTAGTAAGTAGATGTCCCATGAAAAGGATCGGTTAGTTAGCGATTCCCAATACCTTGATCACATGCTGTGTAGAGCTTAAATCCTAAATGATATCTCTCGACTTATCTCACCCTCCCTCCTAAATAGATAGAGTGAGCTTTATCGGCCACACCATTGTCCTTACCCTTAATTCAATCTATGCATAATCCAGTCAATAGATTAGCCCCAGGGATAACACTAAACATCAGGACCCAACATGACTATTCTTGGTAGATATAGCTCCGCCAACTAGAACAATCGTTGGGTCAATTGTGCCTTGTAGAACTATAATTAGAATTTATTATTGTAGCTATATTTGACATAAAGAAATAACCTTTTGTGCCCCTCATTAGCCTCGAATGCAACCAAATACAACTAGTTGCCTCTCATAGTTGCAACCTATGACTAGTAACTAAGATGAACTCAATCGTATCCTTAAATCTAATTTGATAAATCAATTGACAATCACACTTTTTTTCACCCCTAATCATAATGTTTACATCAATCAATGACTAAACCGATAACAAACAAAATCATTTGGGTTCGTTCCCGAGAATAGCACTTAATCAACTCATAATCTCAAATAGTTTTCACCCTAGTCTTAATTATGCATATATCACAAAAGGTAAAAAAAACACAATTGATAATCATTGGGAAAAAATCATAGTTTTACATGATTATAAGTTGCTTCCAAGCAGTAATATAGGCTAGATTAACGAAGCCCGTAACAAATCTACAAGAATCCACCAAAAATGCATGAGATAAGAAGAAGTGAGAAAAATCTAGGTTTTGGAGGCCTAAGTCTAGATCACATAAAATTGGGAATAAATGGGTATTTGAAGGAGAGATAGATAAAAATGAAAAGGCCAAAATTCACATTTCTGGTCCTAAGTCACGGACTGTGCACATTTGCACAGTCCTTGACACTCAGAATTTCATAGTAAGAATCTTATTTGGCCAAAATTCACATTTCTGGTCCTAAGTCACGGACTGTGCACATTTGCACGGTCCCTGACACTCAGAAGTTCATAGTAAGAATATTATTTACATCACTATGGGTGAAGTGTTTATCCGTTTTGGAGCTCTAGTGTTCTCTTTTGTAGTACTTTTAAGATGAATCCAAAAATGCTATTTGCGAGTAGCAATTTAGCTTGGATCATCCACCAAAACTGGATTTAAAAATTCAAATCCATCTCATCATGAACTGGGGGTCGCTAAACATGCACATTTTCTTGGTTCAAAAGCTGGAAGACATTCCAACCCCTTGGCCGCAAGCTGAGAATTATAGATCGTGCACATTTGCACAGATCCTGAGTTGGAGCTTCTATCTGTACTCATATCCTAACTTAATGTCCATGGACATTTGCATGATCCCCGAGCTAGGGCTTTTTTGGCTCTTTACTAACTTATTTTCCATTTTGTGCATACCTATTTTACAATATTCTCTTGTTCTAACACTTTTACAATTGGTCTTCTTCCGATGATCTAGTATTTGCTTCAAATCTAGCATTCAAACATTGACCTAATCATGAAGGGTTTCAACTAAATATCAAAAACTTTACAAATAAATGGGTTAGGATAAAAAATCATGTAATGTGATTCTAACCCTCTAATTGGTAAAATATCCAATTCACTGACACCTAACCTACAATCTATTACAATACGAATTCAAAATGTGCTAAAAGTGATTTATAAACATGGTACACCAGCATTATGGTTGATGAATAATGTGCATTGACTTCACCAATTTAAACAAGTGTTGTCCAAAATACGGATACCAACTTCCCTAAATTTATCAGCTTGTCAAAGTCATTACTAGGTACGAGGTGTTGAATATATCTGATGCACAAAAAGGTCACTACTATATTTTAATGGAAGAGCAAGACAAGGAGAAAACTTTGTTGATCACAAACGTAGGAACATAGGACCACGAGAATATTTTGTTTGAACTCAAAAATGTTGGAGCTACCTTTGAGCATGTCATGAGTCTCCCCTTTTGGATAAGAAGAACTGTGAAAAGCTCAATACTCAACCAAAAAGGCTTCGCCTAGACCTCACGAAGGTCGCACTCAGTGGTGGCTTATAGCACACCAGAAGTTTGGAGGGCCGTGGAGCTCAAAGCCCTAAGGGACTTGAGTGAGCATTAAACACACACATTCAAATGGAGTGTATGCACAATCGTTACTTGGGACGCAATACAAGTAGAAACCAACGCTTGGTGGAGTGAGCACTCAGTCTAGCTTATATTTCAAAAGAGGTAACCAGGTGTGAAGTTCATTACTTCACATATATGTTGTACGAAAGTGACCTACACCCGCGGGGTCATTCTTTTTTCAGAGTTTTATTTTTGGGTGAGAGGGGTTAAGTATAAGATTTATATGTTACTCGTGTACTCACTTCTAACTGCGATAGTGTAGCTAGTTATATATCAAGGTGTTTTCCACGGAGATGCTAGTGTCTAAGGGTTATCCACACACAACTCACAATCAGGCATCAGCCCAATCGAGTGTTAGGAAAAACTAGTACTGACAAACAACGAGGGGTTTTGTGTGAACTAACAACTACGAGCATGCAAGTAAAAATGATGTAAACTATGGATTAACTAATCTTAGAGGTTATTTGCATCGCATGATTGATGTAAAGACTTGATCCTAGACTCTAATTCACATAAGAAACTATTCACTAATTTTCATATTATATGTCATAGTGTGGAGATGTTAATCCCCCGAGAACTTCCATTGTCGTTCACACAACTGCATTTGCCCCGGCCTTAACATCTCACCTCCTCCGTAACTTGCTAGGGGCATGATTCTCAACTGACCGCCCCCGTAACTCACTCTCGGGGGCTAACCGGCCCTCGCTTATAGGAACTATGCCTTGTGTAGACTGTAAGACATAGATGCAGGAGTGAACCCAATCACAGAAACATAAAATCTTCCATGAGCACCCACCTAGACCTCAAAAGAAAGAGGGCATCAGTACCTTGTGATAACTCTAGAGTCTATGCAACCCTAGCCGTTACAAACTAAAAATTCTCAACTATCAGGTAAGCTAGAGTTTTCCCCGTTAAGATTTTAATAACACCAACCTGGTAGGTCCGATGCTTCTAACAAGAAATTCCTCACACGACTAGCCAATTGAAATTATTGTCTATAAATATCTTGACACTCAGAAGGGGGATCTAACGCACACATTCTCTTGGTACTCATAAGACTACCATAGCGCCAATAATTTAACACTCATAATTTAGCATTTTAAGCCTAGCACAATATCATACAAAATATAAAATCAAGTGTGTACTTTAACATATTTCTTAACATGAATCATAATATGAAATTGGACCACAAATTAAGAATAAAATTTATAACATGTAAAATCCAGTGAATCTAATAAGCCTCAAAAATCCATGTCAATCATGTTTACAAATAACTACCCCTAGAAATAAAACTACTCTACTAGCATTAAACCAAATGGCAATCATAGGAATAAATGCCATTGATCTAAGGAGTAAATGAAGAGAGAAGATAGAAAACCCTAGAGAGAATTCTCCTAGCCTCCTCTTCCTACAAACATAAATCTAACTAACTAATTGCTTAAGCTGTAAGAGACTAAATGCATTATATATAGTGAAGGGTAAATGTACCTTAAAAATCCTAAGTTGGAAACCCTAGTATCACACTAGCACGGGTTGTGTACGTTTGCATGGCAAGTCCAACACGTCTTGTGTAGAATTGCACGGGACATCATCTAGAAGAAGGAAAATCCCGAACTGAACAGACAGGCCCTGCAGTTTTGCGTGGCCCATTTTCTATGTCTTCAATTTTCGTGTTCTGAGTGCACGGGATGTGCATATTTTCACGTCCCATCGCCTGGGCATTGAATTCCTTCAATTATTCATGCCCGTCCTGGAACCCATCTTCTTGTGACACGGAATCTGGAACGGGACGTACCATTTTACACGGCCTGTGCCATTTCTTCGACACTTTCAAACTTTGCTTCTTTCTTCAACCCTTCTACCTTCTACCACATTTTGACTCCTGGCCTTCAGCCTTCTGCCAATTTTTCACCTGGCCTTCATTAACCTACTTCGAAGTACTTACGAATAATCTACAAATAAGTTCGCAAAACAATATCTAGACGCTCGTAAGGACCAAAATTCATTAGACTCACAATACGCTAAAACTGAAGGATTTTGATAGGAAACAAAAAATGGTCATCTAAACCCCTTATGATGTAAACCTATTTAAATCTACCCAGAAAAAACAAGTAAAAGATATGTCACATGCCTCGAGAAATACATGTATTTGACGTCTAATCATAAAGTAATTCCATTTGTCAGATATAAGAACAAAAATAGGTTAAAGATAATAGGGCTCGCAGGCCCTCTGCCTCTCTACTGGCTAGCATTACAACCAAGAAAGAAACTATTATTTACAAGCACTGAAAGACTATTTATTACATAGAGGTTGGAAAAAGAGTTTTCTCAGCACCATGTCATCACTATAGTTTTTTTCTTTTGATTACCTAGAGCTATTGAAGCTTTCAGGCTCATTGGTCATGACATAGTTGGGGGGATCTTCATTATCATGTGTGCTTTTATGAGTTGATATTCAATACATACCTCCCTCATTCAACCTTGACTCCTTCCACTTCCCTCATTGCTTTACCCATTTAGATTTGACTGATAGGTGCTTCACAAATCGAATTCTCATCGTCGAAACTTCAGAACCTCGCACAAAATGTTGTACACGTGTTTATTACTAAAATGGTGGCTCTGATCTTGTCTAAAAGATTTAACGGCTTCATTTCAAATATGTTCATTCCTTTTCCCACTAACACATCATCTTGTAGCAGTGTTCATTGTCGTAATGTACTGACCAAATTCTCTTGAAAAAATTTTCTAACGAGACTTGCACTCATGCACTAATCTATCTTTTCATGTGTGTTCAAGAATAAAATGCTTAATTTTTCCCCGAAAATTCCCAATTCTTTGATAAATACCTGTCTTTGGAACCATGGAATATTAAAGTAATGCTTTCACCAGGACTTGGTCATCATCTTCATACTATGATTATGTGATTTTATTCGTTTATTTGTAGCCACTGTCCGTTCCCTCATTATTCACAGTGTCCTCATATTCATTTGGAACTCCAACCATTTTTGGACTTGAATTGTGTCCACCGTCTTCTGCACCATATTTCCCACCATCTAGTCCACCATATTGAGCTCCACCTTGCCAATTAAATTGACCACCACGGTGACCATGATTGAGAAACTAACCAAAATTTGGAGTTGACTGTTGGGAATGATATCTTGAATTCAATTAATTTAATTCTGTCGATTGATTATTGAAATTTGAATTAGGTTAATCAATTTTAAACAATTTGAATCGAACCACTGATCCAAAAAATATTCCACAAGAGAGAAAGAGAAAGGTAAATTGAATTTGAAAAGGATGCCAGATATGCATCAATGTTGGGCTCTATTTATAGGGTTTTTTTCCCAAATATATTTGGTGTGGTATTTGAAAAATAAATTGAAGGAAAGTGAGTTTTAGCCGTTCAAATCTGCCGGAGCCTCTAGCAAGAAAATTAGGATCAATTGTGATACAGTTTACAAGGACAACAAAGTTGGATTAGCATGTGTTATGAGAAACACACAATGCACAGTAACCTTTGCTATTTCAGAGACCACAACCTCTAACTCTATACTGAAATATGAATTTCTTGCTATCTTGTCTGGTCTGAAATGCGTAGCCCAGATCAAAAAACCTTGCATAATTGAAATTGATATTTTTTGGCAATGGACATTCTAAATGGTCAAGCAAGGCATCCATGGGAACTCACACATCTGGAAAGACAAATTCAACAATTGGCAGGTCATGCAGAGATAACTTTCAATCACAATCTCAAAAAGATTAACCTGCATGCAGTTGAATTTATGGCAAAACTCGTGCTCAATAAACAATCACAAATGTCGTATGAAGAATTAGCTGCATGGAGGAGCTACATTTTCTGACCATAAGGGATTATTTATTCCCATGGTTCGGAATGGTGTCTTCAACTACTCATCCTATACATTCCTATTAATTTTTTCTTAAATATGGAACGTAGGTTTTCGATGGAAGTCTGGCCACACTAAACTCGACAAGGGGGGTGGAGAGATTGAAGTGTAGAATCACTTCCATTGATCTCCTATGCTCTTTGTTGCTAGCGTTTCCATTCTTTTGCAAAAGTCCAAATGTCTCTTTGAAGGATTGGATTAGACTATTTGTATGTGGATATTATCTTTTGAAACGATTATGGGAGCCAATATATCCGATCCCTCCACTCATTATAATGAATATTTAATTTAAAAAAACTTGTCAAATCAAAAATACAAATAAGAGAGACTCTCACATGCTTATTGGACAAGATAAGATAAAAAAAACTTCCAATATTCTCCACGGTCCTCCTCATCGGGTGGAACATTAAGTGGCACAAATTCAAGCAGAGAAATTAAGTGGCACAAAGTCAAGCAGAGGAACATTAAAAACAGAGCATTTTAAAATAAACTAATAGGGTAGAAGTTTCCTGGGTAGCATGAGTGCTTTAGCCCTGGGGTCATCGAAATAAAGATTCGCAGCAGCCACCCTGTTGGGTCCGACTCGGCAGTCAAATATTTGACAAGCTGATTGGAAACCAAGAAATAGGACGATAAAAAATGGAAACAATGCTCTGAAAATCATCACCACAGTTGAAACAGCTTTCATAAATCCTCTCCAGAACTTGACGAATCTGGTTTTGTTGAAATGCTCATTTGCATCCTTGACAGTGGAGCCAACCTCGGAGTCATTGTTAGGCTCTACATCTGACTTGCTAATCCCACTGCACATGTCCACAATTTGTTGATTTTGAAGCTGCCCATTATCATTTATAATCCCTGCTTTTTTTAACAGCTCTACATCATTCTTCGACTTTATGAGGCCGCACATCAAGTCTACGAACTCCCGGAGCCGGCTTGACCCTTCAGGCAGCTGATGATCAGACATTGTGGCTTCATAGGCAACCAGATTCCTGATTATAACCTCTGAGTTGGGTCGCAACTCGATCACCGGCAGCCGAAACTCCAACGCCTTTCCATCCTCAGTTTTGCCAAATTTGATGTTTCTAATCCCATGGCCATCAGGAAGATGTTTGAACTGCACATTAAGAATAAGTACTAGCCTCGAAACTGAAGGGATTTCGATTTTGTCACCTGAAAACACATGGAATTTGTTGTAGTACTGACCAAGCTGGAGAGTCTTCTCCACTTTTTGCAAGAGCTGAGAAACCAAGCGAATGTTTCCGGTAACCTTGAGTCCAGCAGTTTCCGCTTTCTCCATCGCAGAGTTGAATTCCTCAACCACATGGTGGTAAATCTCAGCCGCGTAATCAGTAGCCACGTTTGGAAGCACCTTGAACCTATGACCATCCCCAGAACGTGGATCGGGTTCTTCCACTGAAGTTGGAGAGTCTTCTTCCTCATTCGAAAAGCCCTCAGTTCGCATGATCAGCTGATACATGAAGTGTAGGATGTGGTTGTTCATTTGGAAGGCAGCTTGTTTGGCCTCAGAATCTGAAGTTAACTTCAATGGAGAATGCTCGGCACAGAAATAGTAGTATTTACTGCGCAATTCCGCATCAGAAGCATTGTTAAAAGTCAATCCCAGCACCTTGCGCGTCTCAACCATGAGGATACATGGGATCTGATTCTCCAGCATGAATATGTCGGCGACCAATTTCTCCTCCTCGGATGAAGAAACGATGAAGTGCCACAAAACCATGCTGTCCACAACCACGACCCAGGACAAAGTTTGGTTATCCAGATCAAGGAACCGATCGTAGCACGAACGGATATTGTAGTGGAACTCCTCGGAACTTGTCTCAATGGAATCAATGAAGTCCTCATAATTTTGAATTGCAGTCTTGCCCTTATAGCTGGATTTTACCGTCTCCAAAAAATAATGAACTGCATCGCGCTTCTTGGTGGACATATGCTGCACTTGTGGGCGAAAGTGGTGATACGGTCCCAGGCCCAGAATTTGAGGAATGTAAGCCTCGGGTTTGGTCTCCCTAAGGTTGTCGGGAACTTGGAAAACGCAGGGACGGATGCCTGGGGTTTCGGTGCTGTATTTGTAGTTCATGTGCAGTCTCCATCGTTTTTGGCTTTCAGTGGAACCGAAAAATGAAGTGGAATCCATTTTGGGATTTTGTTTGGTTTCACCGTGCAAGTTACTTCTATGTATACTCGTCAGGCCCTGGAGGTGTGGGTTTGATGTTGGGCAGAAAAACTTTAAAGCATATTATATGATTTTTTACTTTGACTACAACTATCCCCTGATTATTGGCTTATTTACTTTTTCACGATGTTCAATGATTATGTTTAACCATCAATATATCTAACTAAATACAATAATTTTGTATAAAAAATTGATGTTTAGAAAATAGATGTTAAGATGAATCTAACAATATGTCACATGCTATATTTATTGTATATATAGGTTAAAGTTAATTAAATTTGATTTTAAAAAAAAGTAAATATCTCAATAATTAAAGGACGGATGGATTAATAATTATCAAAACTGGCCATGTTGGCAATGGTTAAGACTAATTTATATCTCTGTCAACCAGTTTTGAAAAAGAATGTGTGAACACAGATAAAAATTAATCGAAATGAGGCTTGATTGAGAATTGATAATGGAGGACAACATCATATTCTTAAGCCTTCTAACATGAGGTGTAAAAATGCAGTCTTGGTGTGGATGGATGGGAAAAGGATAAGGTATGTGCCAAATAGTCCAAACTTCAGTAGAAACTAGCCCACTAAATCAAAAGTTAATGGGCAACTTTTGAAATCGAGTTACAAAACGGAAGTCGTCACTCGATCGTCCAGCTTGGATAAATGGGACGAGACAATTTGGAAAAAGGTAAGTTCATTTTTCTTATGCTACCATCTTTCTTGGGCTTCACTAGAATCATAGTGGGGTCAAGGAGGAATTGGTGATGTGATGAGCCCATATACAAAAATTGAACTCAGCATTAGCGTCGACTAGCGATGTCTAACCTCCACAACGGCGTTGCGGCGTCGTTCTCCGCTTCCCCTTCTCTAGTATAGGGTCGTTGATTATTTATCTCTATTCGTTTTATTTTCCCGATGTTGATGTTCCTCTATTCGTGTTTCATTCATAGGCATATCGATCACTAGCTTCATCACGTATCTATCTAGGTTCCCCCCAGTAGGGTCGAGGTCGGAGTCAAGTTAAGGTCAAAGATGAAGGAGAAGGCAAAGTTAGTCGACATGAGCCCTTAATTGAGGCCGCAATCAGACACTTTTGCTCCCAAAACTGTTCATGATCCGGTACAAGATGATCTAGAAGATCATGAGCACGTGGGGTGCAAGCAGCGTTGTGGCAGCGTATAGCCCAGGCTCCAGCTCTATCCAGCCTTAAGATATACTGGTGACTCTAATGTCGCTCCCCGTCCAAACCATAACAGGGCCACATACTTGAACTAGGCTCGGAAGCCACATGAAAGGTGGTCCTAACAATGTGGAAGACCGTGAGGTCGGCAGTCACAAGCCATCGCCGAACCAGCACTGGGACACAAGCAAAAGAAAATAAATGGCAAAGGGCTAAAGTAAGGGATGATGGTAACGTGAGTAACAAAAAGAAAAAGTATAGCAACGAATCTACACCAGCGATGATGAGATAGCCTTAGCGGGGACAAACATTTATGATATTACTGGGGGAATTTTGTGAGGAAGAACACAATCTAAGAGGAAAGCATGTTGCAAGTGGACACCTCATATGATACCGCGTGACAAAAGATTAGGCACAGAGGAGGTAATCACTTTCAGTAATCTCTTTCACTCTGATGATTCTATCCCTAATCGACCGACAGGTGGCGATGCGATGGTGATAACCATGAGGGTCATGGGTAAATGAGTACATAGAGTGTGCGTGAATGGAGGTATTTCTTCTGAAATGATGTATTGGCATTGTTTTTTGTAAAACTATAGATGGTACCAAGGAAAATCTTGAGCCGGCCGACATGCCGCTACTATATTTTGCAAATAGGACAATATGGCCCGAGGGAAAGATCCTCCTCCCAATAACCGTATGAGAGGGTTAGAGGTACAAAACAGTGGATATAGAATTGATTATGGTCAAAGCACACCACCACTACAACGTGGTTTTAATTAAAACTATGGTAGCGCTACTTATGGCCATTG
>JAUOBV010445307.1:0-10317 GCA_032360425.1 Rubia occidens | reverse complement strand
ATGGTGATGTATTCTCTGTAACGTGTAGTTTCTGAAAAGTAGAATTTCATCGTTTGTTATTAGACAAAACTAAATTTATCGGTGGTCAAACATGCCTTCAGAAAATGTCAAAAAAAAAGGTGTCATTGTTAAAGAAACGGAGGGAGTATTTGATGTTTCGCTATGTTTTTTAATTTTTATAGTGTTTATTTAATAATCTATAATTTTGATTTAGTTTTTATTTGATATTTGACTATTTGAATTTGATATTTAATTATATAAAGCTGATATTTGATGTGTATAAAAGTATTTTAAATTTGATGTTTAACTACTTTTATTTGATGTTAATTATTTTATATATGATATTTTAGAATTTAGTATTAAATTTTATATACAAGGTTTAACATGGCCCATGACACAGATCTGAAACTCAATCCAGCCCAATCACAACCCTTCCCCTTGGCTGAAACCCTACCCTTCACCTTGGCTGAAACCCTACCCACCGCCTTGAATTCATTGATATTTGGTTGAAGTTTGCCAGAATTCGTTGTGGTGGTTGAAATTCTCCCTGGATTTGTCACCGTCGTTGAAGTTCTCCATTGAATTCGTTTTGATCCGCCAGAATTACCACCGAATTTGTATTCTTCATTCGTTGTTCAGCTAGGTTTTTGCCATTGATATTTGTTTCCATCAGACAGAATCCGGCAACCATTTCGACCACCGCCCGATGAATGAAGGCTATACTGTTCATTTCCGCCCCTACCAGCCCCGCCCATCCTGATCTTGCTCAGCCCCGGCTAGGATCCCGCCCTAGTTCCGCCACTGATTTCGACACGACCTTTCCCCCGGCCCTCGCCCTCCGCTAGAATACCCCCCCGCTCTGCAATAACTTTCGCGACGACGTTGTCGATCCTCCATCTTTGAGCTCCACTAAAAAGGCCTATGTCAAGCCAATTGAACACATGAAGATCGGAGATCTGTGGACGGAGAATCATGAAAGAAAGAAGACAAAAACGATGGAGGCACAGAAGCTCGAAGACACGATGGGGAAGCATAGAAGCTCCAGCGACGATGGCGGATCTGGAGGCCAAGGGAAGGAAGAAGTAGAGTTTTCTGTTTATTTTGATTATTTGAAAGTGGTCCCAGGATTTCAGCATTCCTTTTGAAACCTACCACAACTCTTAAATAATTATAATGTAACCACCTATATTTTCAAACTTTCGTTTTATATTTCTACTATTTATAATTAGTCTCTGGTCTCACCATGACATGGTGTCGCAAGAGACGGACTCTTGAAAAAATAACAGCTTCTACAAAAAAAAATTAGCAGCGTTTTTCTATAATAATTTCTACGTACCGCTACTAAAGGGGGTTTTCTAGTTGTGTTAGGACAAATTCTATATGAATGATAGCAATTTCATGAAATCATTAATTCAAAGTGCAGGAAGCACACATCAATAATCAAAATTAAAATCAGGTTCACAAGATGCTTTTCTAGCCGAACCAACACAAACATAATCCACTCAATACAACATAAACCACAAACCAAAAGTTTGATAATTGTTTCACTACCAACAAACACAAGTCCAAAAAAAACTCTAATCCTGATCAGCAAAACATTCGATCAGCTGGTTTGTTTTCTTGGGTTGATAGATCACCTTCTGCACCATGTCCTTGAAATTCAAATCATCCATCATCCCTTGAAGTATGATATCGTCAACACATGGAGATGGGGCTGGAGCTGGATCTTGAGCTTGAGCTGGAGCTGGATCTGGATCTTGAGCTTGAGCTGGAGCTGGAGCTGGATTCTGCTCATTCTCATTCTCTTCAGTCTTGGAGCAAAAAACCAGGTTGGATAACCTGTCCTTCTCCACCTGTCTGCAGTACTTGTCGCCTTCATTGGTTCCTGCAGTCATCAAATGGTAGATGTACACCACTTTCTTCTGTCCAAGCCTGTATGCCCGACTAATGGCTTGCCTCTCCACCGAGGGATTCCAGACCACATCGATCAAAACAACCCTTGAAGTGCCTACCAAGCTGATCCCCTCAGAGCAGCATTTCGTGGATGCCAGCAACACAACTGCTCCGCTGTTTGGATCATTGAACTTCGTGATGATTCTCTGCCTGTGCTTCTGATCTTGGCTTCCGTTCATCAAGATAACCTGCCTTCCCTCATTCCATTTGAAAAGGCGTTGAAGTTGTTCTGCCAGCAGTTTATGGACTTGCGAGTATTGGCTGAACACCAGAACCTTCTCTTGTAGTGCAACGCTGAGGTGAACAAGCTTCATCACAAACCTGGTTTTCGCGCCCGCTATGTAGTTCTTCCGCAGACTCACCACCTCATCCAGTGGAATTCCAGCCTGATCTTTGCAGTGCACTGCCAGGGAAGGGTGTGTGGAGATCAGTGACACCTTGTAGTCATAATCGAAAGTTGAACCGCCCCGGTGACTTTCAATAATCCCGATGAGCTTCTTCTGCACCGGTGGAGGTTTCAGAAGGATGACACTGTCCCTCAAGCCCGGAAGGGTTCCCCGAAGGATGTGGCCTTTGTGCACATGGACAAAAGGGCCTATACAACCTTTGAGGCTCTCAATGCCTCTGTCCATAGTCACAGAATCACTCTTCATCATCTTCTTCTGCTGCTTCGATGCTCCCCGGGCTGTTAACATGGGTGCAATAGTCTTATACTGCTCGAGGCGTTGAGCTGTTTCCGGCCTTACCAAACGGAGAGTGTTGAAGAGCTCCCCAAAGTTGTTCTGAAACGGGGTTCCGGTAAGAATGATCCTTCTCTTGGTTTGCAGCTTCAGAAGAGCATTCCAGATTGAGCTCTTCCGGTTTCTTGGAGTGTGACCTTCATCCATAACCACCAGTCTTGGCAAACCAGTAAGCATCCCTCTGAGTTCCTGATCATGTTGGTTCTGGTTCTGCTCGTTGTTTCTCTTCTTTCTACACTGATCTCCACCAACGAGACTCTCGAACAGGTTGTAGCTGATGCCAAGAACACCTCTCTCCTTAGCCCAGGAGCAGATTTTAACCAACCTGATGATATCTTTGTCCAGAGATGTCCCTGCTGGGACAGGAGCAGAAGAATCGAGGATACGTTGTTCCTTGTCCGTGAACGCCCAATGGTTCAGGTTGTGGAATGATACATCCACATTCCATTTCCTGAACTCCTCTTCCCAAGTAAGCAGCATTCCCGCGGGAGCTATTATCATCGGCTGGGAACCTGGGTATATCTGCAGGTAGGACTTGATAAACATGATGGTAAGAAGGGTCTTGCCTGTTCCGGGAGCATGCGAAATGATGCATCCACCTGCGTTCGGGGAGTCCGACGTCTTGAGTTCGGACAAATCAACTGTTCCCTCCAGATTCCTCCACATGAACTCAAACCCTTCTTGTTGGTGCTCGTACATTTTGGTCCTAGCTCCGGGTATTGCATCCCAAACTGTTCCACTATCAGCTCTGAAACCATATCCAAACTCAGCCCCCCAGGGCGGCAGATTAAGCCCAGGAAGCACGGACAGTTTCTTCTCGCGATCACTGTCTCTTCGTGACCTCCTAGGTTCTTTTGCCTGAGCAACGGAAGAACCACTTGCTGTGAATATAAAATAAAGACATCATGCGATAAAGAGAAATGAAAATAGCACTTACAAATGGAAGATCTACGTCTTTTATTGGTTTTACTATCTGAGAGCAGTTACGACATATCATCCCGTGTTCATCATCTAGGTATTGGACATCATGTTTACAAGAAGGCTTGTCTTCATCTGAAGCATCCTTTTCATCAATCTCTTTCTGTACAAGACACGAAAAAGACAAACAAAAAAAAGATGTTATATAGCATTGTTAGAGGAATGGAAAACGAGTGACTTATGTATATTCACATGAGTATCGAGAAACAAACCTCGCGAGAACAGATAATGTCTACCGCTAGGATATCGAAGCAACCTTCAACAAAAATTTCTTCATCCGTTTTTTCAACTGGTTGAGGAGGGTCCTCATCTTCGAACCAGAACTTCAAAGGCAGACTGGGTTGTACCTTTGGTGGCTCCTGTGGCTGTTGCTCATGTCCTCGGATGGAGCCGATCAGAAAACTCGCAAGCCTCGACGTAGAATATTGGTCATTGTGCTCCTCGTCCACTAATCCAATGCCTCCACATTCAGGACGAGTTCTCTTTCTCCCTTTTCCTGCTTCGAGTCTCTTTTTTGTTCTTGTTTTGTCTAATTCAGCGGATCTTCCTCTTTTCCCAGATTTCCTCGGAGCTGCTTCGAGTGTCTTTTTTGTTCTTGTTTTGCCTAATTCAGCTGATCTTCCTCTTTTTTCCGATTTCCCCGGAGCTGCTTCGAGTCTCTTTGTTGAACTGTTCTTCTTTTCAGTACTCTTCGAAATGGCTGAACAACCGTTTTCGTCCTCCACTCCTTCGGCTGATATAGACTTCTCACTCTCAGAAGCCGAAGAATATTGATGGGAAACATAATCAGGATCATGGATATCGTCAAACATTTCCTCACTTTCAGTTCCTGCAAAAATCACACAGACAGCCCATGACATTCAGCAATAAGAATGCAAAATTTTCGAAAAATCCAACAGCAGTTTTGGTTTAGGTAATACCTTGCTGATCAAGTCTTTCACTGTTTCCTGCCTCTGATTTGCTATCCTCATCATTGTCATAATATTGACAGTATTTCCAGTCCTCATTAGGGGGGTGATGAGGATTGCTAGGTCCTACTGCATATAGTTCTCGAAAGGACCTGTATCTATGATTCTCCCTGCTGGAATCAGAATCCACCGACATCTCACTCTCAGACTCGCTCTCCAGGTTGACAGTAGCTCCATCTCCGTGTCCATTGCTGCAACTGGGTCCTGCCAGAATAAAAGTTCAGAATAAGAAATGGTACCACAGTTCTGCTTATTAGGAACCAAAATGCTCAATGTAAAGACTAACTGGGTACTAGAGCCCTGAAAACTCGAATACCTAGTCATTATTCATTCACTATAAGCTGCATGCGCGCAGCTAATTTGATTAGGCTAATTCCTATATTCAATTCATGGAATCCTCGGAAAATGATAATTAATAAGATTATTTTTAATCCAAAAGTTAACTCAAATAGTCAAAACAGTAGATTGAGACACTGTACATGAGGAATAACGTAAAGATTAATATTATTGGCCAAAGAAGCAAACAAACTTATCTACTCATTAGTGTAAATTAGTTGAGATAACAACTACAAGCTCGGGGCTTGTGGCGAGTGGTCAAGGAGAGGGATGCCGACTCCCAGATCAAATTGTACAACAATCATTATCATGTCGTTCAAGAAACTTGTTTGACCGTTAATATGTTTAACTACATATAATAACGACAAATAAAAAGTAGATATTCAGAAACTACTTGTTATGACGAATTCATCCATATCATATATGATAATATTATTGTTATATATCTAATCAAATACGTGGTCAAAGTTGTACAGTGAATAATGACATAAAGTAAAGTGTGCAATTTGAATTGAGACGGGGAAGTTCTGTGAAGACCGGCAGGCGTTTCCGTAATGTTGCGTGCAGTGCATTTGGATGTGATGTCCACACACGGTCAAGGAGCCAAGAACAGGTTGTACGTCTTGATGAATGATGATGGACTTGCCGGCCTACACCCGTCTTCTTTCTCTCCAAGACGGACGACTTGGCTACAGCATGCACACTACGAGCACTTTGTTCGTTCCAAAAATTAGCACAAGGCATAGTGGAGTCCGGAGTCCCACTAATCAACCATGTCAGAGCATTTCTGTGATGGATACGCCCTTAGCAACCTGTTCCTAGGGAAGGGCGGATCCGTTTCCGAATCCGGAAGTGGCTCCTAGATCACTTCCGAACTCAGAAGTGCAGTCTGATTGGGGAAAAATAGCATTAAAGTAGGATTTTCAAAGTGTAATTAATACCCTTAAAACACCCCCGTGAATTTTCCCTCAATTCTCCCACACCAAAATGTTTCTAACCCTTTTCTTCCTTCTTTTTCATCTCCAATCCATCATTTCATCATACCACAAAGGAAGGTATGTATTCATGGTTTCTCTACTCCTATATTTGTCTTATAGGTAAATTCTCACATCATTTTGGCATTTTACTTTGAACAAAGCTCCCACTTGTTTGATGTAAAGGTTAGTGTTTCTAAACAATAGATTATTTGAATCTCAACAATGGAATCTAGTTGGGTTGAAAAGAGTTGAATGGATTCGTCTAACACACTGTAGAACATTAAAACATAGAATCGTTAGAAAAGAGTTGACTTTGTTGATTTTCAACAAGTCGGACAGGTGTTTGTTGAAAGAATGTGTGAAATGATCTAGCTGGGTTGGGAATACCGGAAGCACGAAGGTAGACATACGGCACGATAGTTGGCACGAGGTACCAAAAAAGTAAGAGTATACCTTATGGATGGAGTGTAAGGTACCGTTATTGGTCATAGGGTAGGTTTGACAGACATGTGCTTATAAGCAAAGATGACTTATTTTGAAAGCATAGGGGAAACCAACTTCTGCTTTTCCCACAAAAATACCTTCTCCTTGCAAAATAAGATGTTTTTAGCACTTTACCAAACACTAAAAACTGTTTTACTTATAAGTAAAGCAGCTTATAAGGGGTATGTTTGTCACAGTTTGTGCTTATAAGCAAAACTGGCTTATTTTAGCTTATTTTGAAAGCATGGGGAGATCAGAATCTTTTTTTCCGCAAAAAAATGCTTCTTAAATAAGCACTTTTTTAGCAGTTTACCAAACAATAAACAGGTACTTAGTTATAATCAAAGCATTTATAAGCTCTGTCAAACACACTCAAACTCTACCAAACAGAGTCATGTTGTTGTCCCCCACCCCCTAATTTCCCTTCATTTAATCTACAAATTAACTCCTCATTATTTTAAGTCCCAACATTTAAAATCCCAATAGAGACCCTTTGAAATCGAAACTCGGGATATGGGAGATCTACGAAAGATGGCAATGAACATTATTTCCAAAAGTTGGAGGGAACACAAATACACGTTGTCAAGGGACTACATATTTACATATAAGAGAGGTGATCGCCTGTGGCTAACTTACATACACATTCAATCAAAGTGTTGGGAGATCCACATGAGAGGGGCCTTAGAGAATAGGGATAACATTGGTAAACTTATTTTCAATTTTTATATTATTTAGATTAACATGTCTTTAATGATGGCGTGACACTCTAACATCCTAACTTATGGTACTAGGGAAGAAAAACAATGCATTACCGCGAAAAATGTAATTCCTTATCAATTGAGTGTGGGGGTTATAGCTTGGCGGCAATCGAGTTAGTGTAAGAATGTCTAGAAAGAGATGTTAAAATTGCACTCAAGGCCATGATGACCAAAGATGGGGCAAGGGATTCGGTACAACCAATGGATTTGGATGAAATTTAGAGGTGTGATCTATTCCTCAAAGGCTGACAAAACAAAGAGGGTATATATGAAAAGAATGGAGAAAATGAAATTGTGAAACGAGTGGTAAACCCTCAAGCGAATCATTTTTCCTTATTGACATATTTTCCGTTCACATGTGTTAACCTTTTCCTCCAATTTTGATACTTAGGAAAAATTGATGAATGATTAATTGGAAGGGCAATTCATTCTCACGGGTAAACACGACATCCTTTGTGAAGCTAGAAGAAAACCCAAAGACCTTCTTTTATGTGTTTTTAAAGTTTCTTAATTTATGATGTTTTAAATGAGTACAAGAAACAAGCCCAAATATGGGAGTGCGGCTTTTACGTAGTGTAGTACGTAACAAAGTACATAGAAGAGTACAGTTGGATTCACTTGAAATTGAAAAGGTTAGTATACATTTGTTTCTACTAAAGATTCTTAGTTGCTCAATCTGGATATAGTATTTTCTACTATCTAGCTATTCGCAGTGTATTGAAGCCCTATTCACAAGATGATATTAACAATTTGAGGAATTCTTTGTCTAGGCCTCTCATTCTCAACTGCTCAGCAACCATAGGGAACCCTAACTTCGTAGAGTAACACAATTTAGATAAATACTGATGATGTTAAATGTCATAATAGATTTCGAGTTATTTTATTCATATCTATAGATTATTGATTAGTTAGCGTTGTCTATAGATTTTTGTCAAGGTGTACGATATTATTGTGTATTGTGTTACGTTTCTAGTTGTGGAATGAGGTTTTTTTTAGCCAAGAATATAAATGAAATAGATTATTTACTATTGGAGTTGTGTGGACTTCCGATACTGAAATTTGTTTCTGGTCTTCAATATTCAAATAGCCGAAATGACTTCTGAATTGAAGGTCAATGGCATTTAAAAAAATTGCATAGCGTCAATTTACAGATTGGGGCAAGGTTAAGGGTCCTAATTCGTAAGTTAATCTTCCTTTTCCAAAGGATTAAAATGGTCTCTGATTTATACCTTCTGAATTCGTAACCCATCAAACATCTGAGTTTGGAAGCTCTATGCAGGGTCTGATGCAAGCTAGCCAGGTTCCGAACTAAGAACCTATTAAAGGCGGTTCTTTTGGGCTTTCAAAGGCGGTTATAGTGAAAAAATTTAAAGTCGATTATTGAAATCACCTTTAATGGTGGATAATCAAAGGTGGGACCAGAGAAGGCACTTTAACCGTCTTTAATGGGCTCTTCCCCCACTAGTGTAAGTGCAGGGTTTAGACTGAAATAAAATAGAAGCTTTATCTTCTCTGGCAAGCGGACCGAATTCGTAAGTTTTTGATGAATTTTCTGACAGCATTCGCGCTCCGTGTCTTTTCAATTATCGCTTCTTTGAACCTCATTTCTTCACCACCGACACCTGCCTCATTCCTTCGTTAGTTTCAGCAGTTCAAATTGAAGGATTTTTCCACATATGGATGCTATAGAGCGTCATCGGGAAATAAGGTTTTGCAGCGACGGAAACGGCTCTTATCAGAACATTATGATCAGTTTTTATCATAATGCTCAGATCAAATGATTATGATCAGCTTTTATCATATGTTCAAATCTGACCCTCGGGTTTTAAATAAGTGGTGATATAAACCTAAGATTTTTGTGTTCTAACAGTGGGGCTTACTTTAGGGGTGAAACTGACCAAAATTAAACTAAAAAAAGAATGGGGTATTTTAATCATTTTCAATCTGATCAACGTTGATTTTTGCCGAAAGGGATAAATTTTTTACTTTTTAATGTTTATTGTGGGTATAAGAGTACTTTTGAAAAGGTGTAGGTTATATTAGCAATTATCAACCGGGGGTCATCTATGCATTTCTCCCATTTGATTATTTGACTTTTTAATTATTTATGATGATCTTTGAATATATTACTTTCATGTTTTATGTTTTTTACATAATTTTAACTTTTAATGTTTTATATTTTAACTTGTGATGATTTTAAAATTTGGGATGATGTTTTATCGTTGTTGTTTGATGTTTAGAATATTTTTTTATAAAACTATGATGAAAAATACTTTTTTCCTTTCATGTTTAACAACTTTATTTAGTGTGCTCTTTTAATTTGATATATATTTTTTATTCGATATTTAACCATTTTCATTTGATATATACGTTCTAGTGTTCAATTGGATGTTTCCATAGCTCAGTCTGTTTTATATTTTATTTGATGTTTACTAATCCTAATAGCATGTGTAATTTTCAATGATTTAGTTCGTTATTTTACTATTTTATTTTATTTTTTCAAAATTAGTGTATTTTTTTAAAAAAATATTCCACTTGTACTTTTAATGTTTTAATTCGATGTTTTACTATTTTAATTTAATATCTATGTTTATTTGATGTTTAACCATTTTCATTTGATGTTTAAAATTAATGTATTTATTTTTAAAAAATAAAGTCCACGTTACATTTAATATTTTAATTTGATGTTTTACTATTTTAAATTGATATAATATTTATTCGATGTTTAACCATTCTTTCTGGCGAGTCCTTCTTCTGGACATCATAGGGGTGAATTGTAACCCGGCATGACATAATCGCGCAAACGTGGATAGAAATGGGTAACAGGTCAATCTTGGGCTCTGATACCATATTAGAATCATAGGACCCTATCATAAAACCAATTGGTACTATGTAGGGGGAAATCATGATCTTATATATTGAGTTATATGACTGTCAACCACCAATGTGAGACTCCAACTATAACAATCTCTAATCAAATCTAAGGTTAAAATTTGAGACTTAGACCGGAAAAAGGCAAGTGTGCAATTTATTTTGAAACAAGCGTAAACCTCATTATTAGCCACAGAAGCAAAAAACTTTCCAAAATATGTCAAGGTTATATTGTGTGTGTGTTTGAAAGGAT
>JAUOBV010445087.1:0-10317 GCA_032360425.1 Rubia occidens | reverse complement strand
GAATGAAAATCTATAATATAACTTAATTTATAATTTTAATAACTAATACTATTATGAAAATTGTACACGATGCAGTATATAAAATAAATTTATAAGTTTATTATAATTTATTTAATTTAAAAATAAATTGGCGTAATGTTGATTGATATATTATAATCAATTATTTATAGAAATATTTTATATTATAAAAATATATAATGATAAGAATATGAAATATGTGTTGATGATTAATCAATAGTCATTTAATTAAATTTATAAAATTGTGTGTTCTATAAAAGAAAAGGCAAAAGTATTCTTAGTGTTGAACGGTAATTTTAAATATTGATGTGAATATTTAAGTAGATTACTGAGTATTTTCATATCAGATAATGATAATTAATAAAATTATAGGAATATGCGATAACTATGTTATCAAGAATAAGTTGATTTGTGATTTGTTTAGGTAAATAGAATCTTTATTTATAGATAATTCACAATATTCAAAAATAAATATTAAATAATTATGATAAACTAATGTAGCTAGTTCATGTGTTAACTCTTGAGAGTGCCACTTGTCAAACATTGGCAAAAACAAACTAAACTAAGTATGAGACTGACACTTGGCCAATAAATTACATAGAGTATAGATAGATAACTAGCGTGTGTTTTTTAGGTGTTAACTCTTTCATCTAAGAGTCCGTCTCTTGAAATACGGTATTTTCATAAGTCATGGAAACACCAAAATTTAAAGTGTAAATTAGAATAAATTAAGATAAAATTTCCGGATTGCATGAATCGGGTTATAAACTTTATAACTACTACATGTTGTATAATAAAATTTTAATATTGCAACTAAGACATTTTACCTTTTAATTTTCAATTAAACTCCGTCTTTCCATAAGCCTGTGGAAAGACCGTCTTTCCCAAGACTTTGCCATTAAAATATACCCCCTCCGTCTCATAGAAATTGACATGATTTCTATTTTCGTTCGTCCTACATAAATTGTCACAATTCAATCTATCTATCTATAGATATAACTAAAAGAGCAACATTTTTGACAAGTGGCATTCCCACAACTTGCCCCATCAGCCTTTCAATAAAAACATTATGTATTTAAAATGTTCCAGTTTTTAATTTCCCTTTTTAGCTGAAAACTGAATACATGCGGAATCAATTGGCCCATTTAAATTAATTTTATTTTCAATGTAGTATTCTCCTTGGTAAACGAGGAGGTTAGAAATTATTGAATGCTTATTAAAACTAATTAAACATTCTTTGCACCTTTTAGGCTTTCCTATAACAAAAGCAGAAGATAAGAAGTAAGATTTCAATCACCCTCTATGTACAAACACTCATATTTCTTCTCTATTTTTTCTTATGGATGATAGTTGATGCTCTTTGCCTGAATTGTTGATGGGGTTTTTTTTTGTTAATGTTAGGTTTATTCTCTGTACAAACAGTCATATTTTTGTTAAGATAAGCAGTCATACTTCAATCACCCTCTTTGTACAAACACTCATATTTCTTCTTTGTTTTTCTTTCTTTTTTTTGGTCTTTGTATAGAATCATATGCAATTGAGTTTTTGTGTGTTTTCATTCGTTAATTTTGTTTCATTTCCCTTCTCCGAATGAATTCGATCCTTCCAATGTTGATATGTACTTCTTTGACTCAGTTTTCTTGGATTGCAAGTTAGATGTTTGATGTTTTGCTTGACTTAAGAAGCTAATCCTAACTTTCTACTTTTGCTTGATGGTTTAATGACATTATTGCTCTCTCAAGGATTCATTGTGTACCAGGGGAAGGATTTGGTGTCACCATTGAAGGTTTTTCCCCAGTTACAGAGAAAGCTCTCTTAATAATGCTGCTAGCAAGTTGGAGCTGAAGGCTTACGAAGAAGCAGTGAAACTATGTACCAAGGTTTGAAGATCTCTAACCATTTTCTCAATTTCTCATTTACGTCTGACGCTACATGTTCTTGATTACACAACTGCATATTCGTTTCTTCTATTTTTTTTCCAGGAAACAAATTCAATGGGCTCAGATTATCGGTGAGTATTTTATATATCTGAAGGTTGCTTTTTTTCTTTATCTTACTGGTGATATATGTTATTGGTGCATGTCTTTCAATATGATGTACTTTCATCAATCATGTTAAGTCTTTTTTTTATATATATGTGAAGGCTGGTGCAGAAGGCAATTGCATTTGCAAGAAATGCTCACAGGGCCATTTACGGAAAACTGGGGAATGGGGATAGCTACCTCACACATTGTATTCACACTGGAAATATTTTAGCTGCTTTGGTTTCATCAATTGGAAAGAATGTATTGTCTCCTTCTTCAAATTTAATGTCATTGCCATTTTATCTTCAGTGGCTAAGTTGGCCAGTCCTTTGATTAATCTGTTGTTTGCACTTAAAATGAATGCATCGTTATGATCCCCAGGCCAGTCGTCTCTCTGTTGGTTAGTATTTGATGGCTTCACACATTTTTCCGGGGGGTGTTTAATATTGATATTGTTGTTGCTAGCATCCTTCATGATGTTGTTAATGATACCAGTGAATGTTTGCACATCATCAAGCATGAGTTTGAAATTGATGTAGGCTAAGATATATAAATCAGGTACAACTTATGATGCCCCGTTCACATATTTTTTTCTCTGAATCACAAAATGCAAATGGCATGTTGATAAATTTTACAGTATGTGGTATCATGGGAATGTTGCTAACTGCTAATGTTTGTTTTTCCTAATAATTCCAGGTTTGACATTCCATCATAGTAACTAGAATCTGGAACATGCATGGAGTTAATATCTATCTATTTGTTAGATATGCATTTGTATGAAGTTTGCAAACGAGAATTAGTTGTGTTCAAGGTGCAAGATTGGTTTCAAGACCTGAGGAGCATGGAATTGCAAGCTCAAATGAAATCCATTGATTCTACATCTATGGTGGTAGATAAAGTTTCAAATGAAAGTGCTTCAGTTGGCAATTGCAAGGTTCTCGAGCATCAATTGCCTGACGAGGGCTTAAGTCTTGCAATTCAAAACTATCGTAAAATCAAAAGTCCATTTTTTACATGAATTTATTAGTATAGAAGAATGGATTGCCATCACTGAATTTAATCGTCCATCATGATTATTCTATATGCCAATTTGATGTTTACATGTTAAAAAGTATCGCGGGGATTGTTAACTCATATATCGAATTTTACTAATTTTCCCCAGTTGTTCCTGCGAAACTAACATAATTGTTGTATGAAGCTTTCGAGGCATAGATGATGTAAAGAAGATAGAGGATGGAGGATTCTGCGGGGGCGCCTTGGGATGCATGCTGGACCGCGCCTCGGGAAGCGTGCCGTACGGGGGGCACTTGGAGGACACCTCGGGAAACGTGCTGGCAAGACACCTCGGGATGAGTGCCAGATTGCGCCTTGGGAAGCGTGCCGCCCGTGCTATGCGAGCCCACCTCGGGAAGCGTATTGGATTTGACTACCGTTGATCGGCGTTGACCGGGAGGGTGATTTCGTCTTTTTATATTTTCTTAAATTTACTTTTTTCCTCAAAGGGGTGTAATGGTCATTTCCGTTTAAATTGGCACTTTTGATCAAAACATAGGGTTGATTTTGCACTTTCAGATTTTACAAGGTCATTCCTGCACTCTTTTTAAATCTTATAGGATTTTTTGAGCTTTTCCCAAAACTATATAAATTTACAGTAGGTTCACTTATTATGTGGCTATAATAATCGCTCTAGACAACCTAAGCGGGCAGCGGACATTCACTCTACTAAGCTGTCATGATCTCAAATGGTCCATTCTCTTATCCGAGGAAGGGATCCATTGGGGTCTACTATACACATCTAATTTGTAGATAGGGTTACTACTCCCTCTGTTTATCTATATTTGACACTTCATTTTTGGATACAAGATTTTAGAAGATACCAATTGTGTGGTGTGAATTGAATTGAAAGTTGAAAAAGTAAAATAAATGGCTAAAACAACCTTAAACTATGCCATAATTGAAAAGTGATAAAATAAAATGAACATAAAAAAATAACAAGTGTGCCAAATATAGATGAACAAAGGGAGTATATGAAAAGGAATTTCCGTACACTAAAGATAACCTAACAGCAAATATAAAATTCTACGGTTACATCTATTGTATTTCGGCCATATTAACAATTAATGGATTTATTCTTTTATATTATCACGTATTATATTGTGATTTGACTATACAACGGATGTGGCTATTAAATCTCCGAACAAATATTCTCTCTATTTAATTGGATGTGACACACTTCTTTTTTTTTTATTGTTTTTGTGAATTTGACACACTTTCCTTTTATGGCAAGATCATTTCAATTCCATCCACTCATTCTATTTTTTTCTTCATAAATTCAATTTCGTCCATTTATTTCATTCAGCTAAATCCAAATATCTAAAACTATGGTGTCTCATCCGATGAAACGGAGGTAGGCCATGCACGTAAATTTTAAAATCTATAAATATAACTAATTCATCAACTTTTTGTACACGTGTCACTATCACAGAAGTCCATATAAGCTTGCCACATCACTATTTATGAAGAATTTTTTGGTTCAATAATCTTGATTGTGTATGCTATTCATTTCAACATTTGTAACTCCACCTTAATAAAGCACTGCTTATGCTATTCATTCCAACATTTGTAACTCCACCTTAATAATATAATTTTTATAATGTAACTCAACCTTAATAATTTAACCCATTCCTAACCGAAACCTTCATAATTTACATAACTATTTATGAAGAATTTTTTTGTTCAATAATCTTGATTGTTTATGCTACTGAACCATAATAAAGCAATCTTTATAATGTAACTCCATCTTAATAATTTAACCCATTCCTAACTGAAACCTTCATAATGTCATTCATTTCTAACATAACCTTCACTATATTGTTAACTCCCATATTTGTAACATATCCTTATTTAAATTCTCCAACATTTATAATGTAACCTTCACTGCCTTAATAATGCTGTTAGCAAGTTGAAGGTTTTTCCCCTGTTACAGAGAAAGCTCTCTTAATAATGCTGCTAGCAAGTTGAAGCTGAAGGCTTACGAAGAAGCAGTGAAGGTATGTACCATGTTTGAGGATCTCTAACCATTTTCTCAATTTTTCCTCTACGCCCGCCATTACGTGTTCTTGATTACACAATTGCATATTCATTTCTTCTATATATTTTTTCCAGGAGACAAATTCAATGGGCTCTGAATATCAGTGAGTAGTTTATATATCTGAAGGTTGCTTCTTTTTTTCTTACTGGTGATATATGTTATTGGGGCATGTCTTTCGATATGATGTACTTTCATCAATCATGCTAAGTCCTTTTTATATGTGAGGGCAGATGCAGAAGGCAATTGCATTTTCAAGAAATACTCACAGCGCCAGAGTTACGAAAACTGGGGAATGAGGATAGCTACCTCACACATTGTATTCACACTTGAAAGATTTTAGCTGCTTTGGTTTCATCAATTGGAAAGAAGGTATTGTCTCCTTCTTCAAATTTAATGTCATTGCCATTTTATCTTCAATGGCTAAATTGGCCAGTCCTTTGATATAATGTGTTGTTGTTTGCACTTAAAAGGAATGCATAGTTATGATCCTCAGGTCAACCGTCTCTCTGTTGGTTAGTATTTGATGGCTTCACACCTTTTTCTAGGGGGGTGTTTAATATTGATACTGTTGTTGCTAGCATCCTTCATGACGTTGATGATACCAGTGAATGTTTGCACATCATCAAGCATGAGTTTGAAACTGATATAGGCTAAGCTATATAAATCAGGTACAACTTATGATGCCCCGTTCATTTTTTTTCCTCTGAATCACAAAATGCAAATGCATGTTGATAAATTTTACAGAATGTTGCTAAATGCTGATGTTTGTTTTTCTTAAGAATTCCAGGTTTGACATTCCAGCACAGTAACTGGAATCTAGAACATGCTTGGAGTTAATATCTATCTATTTGTTAGATATGACATTTGTATGAATTTTGCAAACAAGAATTAGTTGCATTCAAGGTGCAAAATTGGTTTCAATACCTGAGGAACATGGAATTGCAAGCTCAAATGAAATCCATTGATTCTACATCCATGGTGGTAGATAAAGTTTCAAATGAAAGTGCTTCAGTTGGAAATTGCAAGGTTCTCGAGAATCAATTGCCCGACGAGGGATTAAGTCTTGCAATTCAAAACTATCGTAAAATCAAAAGTCCATTTTTACATGAATTTATTAGTATAGAATAATGGATTGGCATCACTGAATTTAATCGTCCATTATGATTATTCTATATGCCAGTTTGATGTTTACATGTTAAAAAGTATCGCGGGGATTGTTAACTCATATATCGAATTTTACTAATTTTTCCCAGTTTTTCTTACGAAACTAACGTAATTGTTGTACGAAACTTTCGGGGCATAGATGATGTAAAGAAGATAGCATAGGAGAACATCGCACGTGATTAATATTAATCTTGCAAAAGTTTGATCGTTGTGGTTATGGATTCGAATTGAGAAGTTTTACAATGTAGGTTGTGAATTTTATGTTTCTTAGAGTGTAATTGGGTTATCATAACTTTGTGCAAAGTTAAAAGTTAAAAGTTATGGAGAATTTGCATGCTACTAGAAAATTGCTATTACCATATTGATTGATAATTTAATAAACATATTAAATTCACAAATAATAATTAGTTAGTAAATAATAATTTTATAACGTGAATTATTTTTTATAAAATACGTAATCTTTGTCCTACATAAAAATACATTAAAGCCAACAAAGGTAGAGTCAATTTTATTTTATACAGTATATTAAAACAATAATAATTATATTAATTTACTATAAAAACCGCAACATATCGAATTCTGATATAGATAGAATGATGAAAATTCATTACTTATTAAAATTATTAATTATATTATACTCTATAAGTTATTGATTTGTTATAATTATATATTTCATATTTGTATCAATATATTGTTTATAGTTAGTAGTATACAAAATTTATTTTCTATATTTATAAAATACATGTATTAATTTATTTAAATCTGTAATATGCTTTTACTTATATTATGTATTGCTTAAATTATACACTAAATTTTGAAATTTGTTTAATACATTTTTAAATTTAGTATTTTATATGTGTTATATATTATCTCATACCATATTCATAACAAAGAATACTTTTGATATTTTTAAAGGACACATAAATTCATAACTTTATGTTTCATTCAAACCGTCTCTTGAAAAATGGTCTTTCCATTAATTATGAAAAATCAAGGTTCAAACTGCAAATTAGAAGAAATCAAGACAATTTTCGGGTTGCATTAATCGGTTATAAACTTATAACCACCGCATGTTGCATAATAAAATTTTAATATTGCAACTAAAACCTTTTACCCTTTTTATAATTCTAATTAAACTCCGTCTTTCCACATGCCTATGAAAAGATGGTTTTTTCAAAGACTTTGTCTATTTCATATTATTATCACTATATTTTTTCATATGCATATTCATATCATGAGTTCGTGTCTTGAAATAAGATCTTTCCGTTATTTATGGAAATATCAATGTTTAAACTGCAAATTAGAAGAAATGAAGAAAAAAATTGGGTTACATTAATCGAGTCATATACTTATAACTACTGTACGTTGCATAATAAATTTTTAGTATTGCAATTAAACCTTTTACCTTTTTATTATTCTAATTAAAACCCATCTTTCCATAACCCTATGGGAATATGGTTTTTCCCAAGATTTTGCCTCTTATCATTATATTTTTTATTAGATAAAGTATCTCTATTCAATCGTTAATACTTTGACTATTTAAAAATACATATATAATTTTCATTTTAATATAAATAATTAATTATTATACATCAACTAATATCAAGTCATTTTACATGCAAGGTCAAATTACATTATATATAAATATTCTATTGAACAATAAGAACACATAACTGCTACATCACCATCGAAAACATAATCGTTATGATTACACATCTTCCTAAACTGCTGACACGGTCGCACAATACTGAAGTATCTCTATTAAGAAGTTACTCTAACATTTACAATTGTAATGACATATAATTTAAACATTGAATCTCTCTATAATTGAACCACCACTGTAGTCAGAACTATTACGATAGTACATTTATGAACCACCAACATAATCCCACAAATTCGGAGCATCGTTATAATCATTGACATTTCTATTATAGTGTCACTATAATATTTGACCTCTCTATTATAGAGACGGTTAGTTAATCCGCAAACATATTAGGAGAGAGAACTATATTAATTTATTTTTATTAATAGATTGTTAGAAACTTAAGTTTTACTGCCTTCACATTTATAATGTAGGTCAATAGTTCGATAGTGATTTGAGGGATCTTCCGAGTTTAACGGTATGAAACTTAGGGTTTTAAGAAGTTGGAACTTGGAAGTCCCTGAAGAGTAAGAAAGGGAACATGGAGCAACTAGTGGTCGAAGGGAGGCGGAGAAAGGGGCTGGTGAAAAAAAGGAAAAGAGTAAACAAAATAAAGGGAAATATAAAAGAGAAAGTGAAAATGACTAAATTACTCCAGTGAAAATGGAGTAAATTTGTCACGTGCAAGTCACATGATTAATTTTAGCCGTTGTTATTATGATGAATGATGGAATCGACGTTAAAGTCCAAAAACTGCATTTCTCAAACGTTGAAGGCAATTTTTGTGAATAAATTTTTGCCATGGACTAAAAACTACATTTTGGATAATGCTAGGGTCCATATTATTTTTAGTGTAGGCATGGCTTTTTTGTTGGGAAAGAAAGGTAAGTTGGTCTTTTCCTATTTTTTTTCAACCATCAATAAGGGTGATGTTTGATAATGTAGCCAATTGTATTAATTAGACTGGTCAAATACATTCATTTGAGTGATCTTTGCAACATAATATGAGATGATTTTATTTACGCGAAAATACTAAAAAATAAATTCTAAATATTGATCTTTGTTGCAAATTGAAAAGTATATAAAATGGTAAAGCGGTCCTTATTGTAGCCGTTTAACGAGCTTGGTTCAATTCCACCAAACTGAATCCACCGACTCGAAACAGTGCCCCGACCTAAACCGGTTACAGTAGCAAATATCAGCTTGAAATTTCTCCTTTGTAAGTTGCAGACTCACTAGAGGGATACGCTCCAACTACACTTTCCTAATGAACACTAATACAACCAAACAACGAGAAAAATGAAAGAGCATCCACTTAACCAAACAACCAAACAACCTAATATTCGATTTATTTTTATTAAATTTAAGCTATAGCAAATGTATGAAACTTAACCAGGTCGTTGTTAATCGCCAAAAGTGTATTTATGTGGGTGTATTGGAGTCAATTTACGTGCGGATAACTTTAATCTGAACCAATTTAGACAATCTATAAATTGGTCTAAAGGTTAATTTAACCGAAATGAATCGTTCTCGCTTGGCCAAACCATCAAACGTACCGTAATCTGCAAATCCATATTGAAACCATATTGTCCACACGATTTGGTCCTGAGTTTCTCTTAAAACTATCTTTTATTAAAGAAGAAGGGGAAAAGTGCTTTTATAATCCTAACTACTTGACATAAGTGTCAATATAACTTTTTGATAACTGAAAGTGCAGATATAACCAGTGGCGAATTCAGAAAATTTTCAATGGGGTAATCATCAATATAAAAAAAATATATTTAATATTAATGGAATTTTTTTTTACACAGAGTAACCAAATACTAATGTCTCATATTTTTTTAACCATGTTTACCTCATTCCCCTAGCTAGGTCCGCCCCTGGATATAACTCTACCTAGTTGATGTAAGTACCAATATAACCTTTTCTGACATTTGAAGGCCAGATTTGATGAAAACACCAATTTTATCCTTTTACGAATGTGCTGATATAACCCTATAAGTTTTAAGAATGTGCTGATTAACCCTATCGACGGTCGGTGATGGTCCGACAAACTCAAATTCATATTTTAACACTAAGGGTATTTTGGACATTATACATACACTCAACGCCGAAAAATGGAAGTTAACGCCGGAAATGAGGCTTGAGGGTTATATTGGCACTTACATTAACTAGTTAAGGTTATTTTTACACTAAAAATTATCTGAGGGTTATATTGGCACTTATGTCAAGTAAGTAGGGTTATATTGACACTTTACCAAGAAGAAATCCAAAGCCCATCAAAATTTATTGAACAGGAAGTAGCCGGAAAAACCTGAAAAGAAAAACTCATCTTGAAAAAAAAGCAGAAACTAAAAAAGAAAAAAAAATAGAGTTTG